>JANSTT010002740.1:0-32660 GCA_026745375.1 Platyura marginata
CACGTCGACCAACGGAAAGTACTAGCAAAAAACAAACAACAGTAAAAAAGACTAAAAAACCAACTACTAAAACAACATAAGCACCATATTAATTAATCCTAAGCTCACTGATTAATAAGCCTAAGTGACATGAATTAGATATTTTTCTTTTTTTTTTTAAAAAAAAAAAAGAAGAAAAGATATAAACCAGATGTGATGGTAATTAATGAGACAAAACTAAACTGGAAATATAATAGAGATGAAGTATCTTTAGGGGAGTTATATGTATGTAATGTATGTATATAAAATAGAAGTTATACAACATACACGATAGGAGTATATACTTAAAAGGTTTTACTAAAAAATTTCGAGTAAGATAGAGTTGAATCATTTATATTATGGTAAATTAATTTAAGCAAAGTTAGCTGAAATGAAGATAATGAAAAAGTTCTGTAAATAGCTTTATGTCTATTATATAGTCACATCAAACACTGTAGAAATAGAAATCATTCAAAGTCAATGTAAGATAAAGATAAATTTGGAAATAAATTACACAAAAACTAACGAATTAAAAAGGTTTGTAGCACTAGACTAGAGGATAAACTTAAATATCCCGATTTTTAAAAAATCATTAATTGACAGGATATTTTTAAATCTGTTTTTCTATAGAAATGTCTCACCGCATCGATGGAGGGTCGTCCAATATTTTTTTTTTCCAATATTAATAATAATAATTTGTTCCGAAGCACTTAAGGAACTTTAATAAAAAATCTAAGGATATGTAAAGGAAAATTTAAAAAACCTGAACAACAAATTTTTTCCCCCGAATTCCATAAATTTGAGTTTAAAATTAATAATTTTAACGTTTTTAAATAATTTTTGGGCAATTCAAGTGATTTGTATAGAAAACAGCTTAAATTCCGATCCAAAAATTAAACTTCATTTTTAAAAAATCAAAATAAATACAAAAGACCTTATAAAGCCAAACATCTATATATCGTTGGATTCGTATAAGCCTTAGCTTTAATCTGCCGATAGTCTAAAGGCTAAACCTCATTCCATCGATTTTGAAAAAATCTATTACTGACTGACATGGTATTCTAGAAATTAGTTTTCTATGGAAATTTCTCACCACATCGCTAGACGATCGGCCAAATATTTTTTTTCTGATAGACATTCGAACCTAAAAAAGTTCTCTAAACAATGGTCTAGTAGTTTAGGAGATATGATTTTTTTGAGGAACTTTAATCGAAAATTTAAGGGATATGTAAGGGAAAATTGGTAAAATCTGAACAAAAATTTGTTTTCCCAATTTCATTACATTCGATCTTAAAATTAATAATCTTAACATTTCGAATCAATTTCTGGACATATCCTATCATTTACAGTGTTTTTTCACATAAATACAAGATTCGTCGAGGAACACGATGGGTAAAAATAATCAAACTATATAACCAAAAGAAAGTTCTTCTTCAATAAATTTTGTATACTTACAACAATTATTTAAAAAAGAAAAAATCTTTATAAACTAATTGGTATAATATAAAAAATTCAAAAGAAAAACTTTAAAACTCCCCTCGGTTAACCACGTTATCCACACTGGTTCACCAAACTAAAGCCACCATTTAAATATGCCATTATTTATGTATAATTTAATGATATGTATTTATTTTCAATTACCATAATAGCCCCACCAAAAATTCAATGCTTATGTATATATGTATATATGTACATATAGACGAAAAGTCTTTACATTTATTTTGGGGTGTTCCATAGAAATGGTATTCAGCCCTTTTTTTTGGTACAAAAACCAAGTACGGTAATTGTGTTTTTCTTCTCTATACAGTACAACAATACCAGCAAATAAATTTAGGAACCTCAAACACGCTCCGCCACATATTTAACTAATCGATATCAACACGGTAATTGCCTTGGGGAACATTTTCCAAAAAAAAAAAAAAAACAAAAAAAAACAACAAAAAAAAACAAAAATGAACAGAAAATACATAAAAAAAAACGAGTAAGTATTTGAGTTTGCAGTTGGGGAAAATATTTGTTTGTCGGGGGGATGTAGTAATTTGTAGAAATACGTTATCAATCATACATATTTGATCGCAAACATTGCCCCGAAAATAAAGTGGATTTCGAATTAATTCCTGATAAATATATAGTTTGGTGTATCTGTGTGTCTGTGTATACTGTTGAACGAATATTTAGTAATTAATTAACAGAAATAATAATTTACTATTGAAAGAAATCTATTGTTCATTGAGTATGTAATATCTACTAAAATGATTTATATATTGTAATGATTCCCTTCCCCCTTTCCTACTTCCCACCATCAGTAGTAATATTTTATATTATGTTATGTTATGCTGAGGGTAGGAATCGATTACAACACTTCGATGAATCTGGTTGAATTATAATTAATTAAATTAATTATACTTTATTCAATCATTCATTTGTTGTTTACAAAAAGGTTTTAATCAACTAATTTTCTTTCCTTTTTTTTTTAATGTTCAGTCAATTGAATTATAAAATTAGTAAATAAAAAGTAGCAGATTTTTTCAAATTTATATGGAGAGCAGATTTTTTAAATTGTAAATTAATAATTAATAATATTTTTAAAAAAATTTCCCCAACCAAAAATTATTGGAAAAATTAAAATCGATCAAAATTTGGCATACCAAAAATAAAAGAATTCACGAATTACAAATTTTAACTCTTATGTGAACGGCTGGTAGATTCATGGGCAGTAGGTACAAATGTACCTACAAAATGTAAATGGCATCCAGATGGTAATTATTATTCAGGGTTCGATTTTGTAGATGACTTTATATATAATTATTTCTGCTACATGGTTTTTTTTCGTCAATCCGATAGCTATCCTGAAATTTGAGGTCGTTCCTACATATAATAAATAACAGAGATATTTACGTTTAAAGTCAGTTTTGGTACATTTGTACCTTGGCGTCCCCTTAAGGGTTAAAATACGAAAAGGAAGTAGTTAGCGTTGACCATTTAGACAGATATGTTTTCAAATATTCAACACTTTTGTCGTATTGTCAATAAGTAAATGGATTTGTAGTGTGTTTCTATGAAATTATCGTCAAAAAATTAGTACAAATTTGAAAGTGAGATAGCTTTTGAAAAAAAGGGTTTCTGTAACTATGGTAAGTTTACGACAAGTTAATAATTTATCATATTTAAAAGTGACAGTTATCAACCAATATTCTTTTAACGGTAAGGGTTAAGAAAGTAAGTTAGGGTTTTATTTTGCAGAATTGTGTTTGCCATGAAAATGTGTCAAATATCGACATTTTTGAGTTTAAGTATGATGGAATATTTTTCAGATTTGTCATCGATTATTGATTATTTGGTCTGTTCATAAAAAAAAAATGGCGCAATATTTGATGATTAGAAAATAAAATATTCCTTGAAAATCACTTTTTTCTTTTGACATTTTCAGCATGTTTCAAGCACCACCTTGTAGTTTACCATAAAGCAAAAAAAACTGCATTGCCGGTGTGATAAAATATTTATGTTGAAAACGATTATTTTACGTGATTTTTTTAAAGAAACAAAAAACTATCCTTAAAAATATTCTAATATCTTTAATACCTGCACAACTTTTACAACCGTCGACAATTGTCCACCGTGCTTCAAAAATCTCTTTGTATAGTTTTGAGTAAACTCGGACACTTCATAATTGAAAAATCGAAAATATTTCGAAATATATTTGTGAAAGTTTCATTACTTGAGAATATGTTGCTCCTTTTTCTCCGTTTTATGTTTAGCCATTAGCAATTACCATATAAATTAACAACAAAAATATATTTTACGATATCAATCATGACAAAATTTAATTCAATAACTACTAAAGTATACGGTTGGGTGGCAGTTGTTGCTATGTTTAGATTATTTGTTAGAATTCGAAGTGTGATTTATTAACATTTTATTGGTTTTGTATTTCCATGTTTTGACACTTTTTATGAACCAACAACAAAAATTCCAATTTCATGTAATAGTAACTATAACAATATACATATCTAAGCTATAGAAACGAATTTACAGCACTTACAAGCTGAACTTCATACCATATTGATCTTATGGATATATTTTATGGCCATAACATTACATGGTAAAACATAAACTATATAGGTAGGTACGGTTATTTTAGTAAAAAATATAAATATAAAATAAATTTTATTGTGTGGTAAATTTTACCGAAGAGTTTTTCCGTAAATATTCCGTTCAATCTTCAATTTAACCAAAAATACATTTCAATTTTAAACAAATAATGTTGCCAGCACTTAATGTTCGGAAATGTCTACCATAAACCCTACATAATACGTGATGTTTTAAAAAAATTTGTATTTAGGATTTAGTTACCCACTCAAAGGGGATATATATGTATGTATAATATAGTAAATAAAAAACCGGTAAAATAACTACCTACATATAACCAACATACCTATTATAACTTTATTGGGTAATACTATACGTGTGACTTATATACCTTGGCAATAATAAATAGAACTGAATTGAAAATGAAACAATGAAATAAGGAAACGCCACCAAGCTTTCCTAGAACAAAGGTTATGTTCATGAATCGCCATTTATTTAATAGAGTCTTTTTTTCATTCAAATCTAGGTACTATGCTCACATAAGAATTGGCAACACTGAGCCAGACCTAAAGAAGTTAATATCTCGAAGACAGACCCAAGTTTAACATAAAATTCATATTTAGTGATGAAGTTTTTTTTTTGTGGTGCTAAAATGTTCCGGTTTTTTTGTGTGGATGGTACGCGTTCATTTAATAGGTTGAGAACCGCAGGTCTATTGGATTAACAAAAAAATATCAACTAACGATTTATTTCTTACTCAAATTAAATTTCCTACAACTTTGGGGAGACATGGGAATAAGAATGCCTGATGGACAAAAAATAAAAACGAAATAGATTTCGAAAATTGTATTTTAGCTGAATTATTCTAAAACAATAATGACAATCTAATATTTGTCTATTTAATCGCTACGTCACTGCTGTTCATGTGTATTTTATTAAATTTTTTCACAATAAGAAAATATCACAAAAAAAAAATTCTTCCTTTTTAAAGGTGCTTCAAGGCGTTCCTTAAACGAATACATACCATTTGTGTTATAACAGCAAGAACCGATGTCGAACTTTAGTATTTTTAAATAATTTTTTTTTTCTTCCCTTCTTTTCGATTATACTCGTATGTACCTAAGGTAGGTATTGTGCTATTGGTATTGGAATATTGGTAAGATAAATACGGATAAATATTAATATAAAAACAAAAAGAAAATAACAATATTGAAAAACCTCAGTCGTTTTTTATGTTTGTTTGGATAACGCCAGTATGTATACCTCGTATACCTACCCTAGCTACGTATAGAATGTGAATTTTTCGTAAAATTTTCTTCAAGGGCATTGTTTTCAAAATGGTCCACAAAAAATTTAAAAAAAAAGAAAAAGAAGAGAAAAGGCAATCAGCCTAATAAAAACATTTCATCGTTTTATATAAACAACAAGCCTTCCATTCTCTAGAGAGGGGATGATGGCGTTTTTCCATAAGTAATAATCATACCGATTAATCGATTTTTAAGGAAATAGGGCTACGCTAAAGATGTATTATACATATATAGAGAGAAATAGAGAAAGAGAGAGAGATAGAGAATCATAATCTAGCCAAATACATTAGCATAATAATATCTTATATCAGTGAAAAGAAAATTCCCTTTGGGAGTATCATTATAGTCTATCCGACCCTTAAAACAATATATATTAAATCCATAAACATTATTAATTTGCGAAATCTAGGCGAATGGGAATGGGCCAGTGAGGGGAGGGGGGGGGGGGGGGGGGTAAATGATTATTCATTTTTTTTGTATTTTGGCAACTTTCATATCCCAACCCAACCCAGTTTTATGTCAACAATTTCCTACTTTGCATAACAACAATTTCCTATTTCTGTGTGTAGTAAGTATGTGTCTCACTGTCTGTCTGTGTGACGGCATTAACAAATTTTCCCGCGTGTTACTCTGTCTGTATATGTATATGATGTCGCATATGGTAGCACATCTTCCTATAAGTAGTTACTTACCATCAGCAGAGTCAGAGAGCAACCAACAACAACCAGGCAAACATACAAAAAAAAAATACAAAACAGACAAAAGGAATTTTAAAATTTATAAAACGAGATAATTCTCAAGATTTATGATCTCCATAGGGTCTTCTAGATAATGATGGGAACAACTGAAAGTTATAGCAACTTGTTCACCATTTTTTTGGTTATTGGAGAGAAAAATGTTACTATGCGGGAATTATTTTAGGGATATTTTCATATCAAAAGTTTAGTTGAAATAAATATTTAAGAATGCACGCAGTTAATATAAGAGAAACTCAACCCCCCCTCACATAAAGGATAGTCAGTCTAGGAGACTATGTAATATCATAAATTTAAAATGATAAAAAACTTCTATAGAAAAATATTTGAAAATAATATAAAATCGTTTGTAGTGTGCTTTAAGGGTTGCGTTTAGAATTTTTTTGTCAATTAAATAAATGCGTATTTTTCAATTTTCTATAACTTTGTCCTTATCCATTTTTTGATTACAGTAAATAAATATTGAGTATGAATAAAAGTTAAATTAAATTGATTGTATCGCCATAACGGTAGGGTGTGGAACTTTTTTGTTTTTAAAAGAAATCTTAATTTTTTTATTCTCTATAATTTTTGTTATGTTCATTTTTGTATAATCTGAACAAATTTTGAATTAATTAAACAAAACCCTAGAAATAATTTACAATTGATTGTAGAGCCATAACGGTAGGTAGTGTAACTTTTTGGTCTATGAAAGAAATCTTCATTTTTTAATTCTCTATAATTGTTGTCATATTCATTTTTTTCCCTGTTCTAATTATAATTCGAGTAAATTAGACGAACAGATGGGATGGGCGAAAATATTCGATTCGGTGGTAAACTTTTTTTTTCTGCGATGTATACAAAAGGGTGTCACAAACTCCGTACCGAAATTATAATACCCTTTAAAGCCAATAGCTCATACGGATATAAAAAGTCTTTTTCTTATGTTTTGTTGGATAATGGATATAATGCACGGTAGAGAAAGAAGAAGAAGCTCCTGTAAAATATATTTGTGGGTTTCAAAATTAACGAGCATAACCCTAATCTTACTTATGGTGTCGTATAATTTTCATGTTGGCTCATATATTTTTTGTATGATAACATTTTTCTCCATTTTTATTTTGTTGTGTATGTGTGTGTGTGTGTGTGTTATATGATGACATATTTCCTCTTATATGTATAGTTTTATTTTTTACCACCCTCCCAATCGCATCGTGAAATGTGAATTTTTGTTCAAAGTTTACGCATCGTTAATAACACATCTTTATCATCACCTTATCGTAGACAACCCGCTGCCGTACACAAAACATTTTTAAATTTCACTTTTTGTGTGTTCGTTGTTTTTTACCTTAATGTAGGATATCATCTAAGAAATTTTTTTAAAAAAAAGACGAATTGAATTCAATAAAAGGGTAGTTTTTTACTTCGCGAGTTAATTTTCAAGTATATCCCCATAATAAATTGTTGAAGATAAAATCTTTATAAACATTTACTTAATCTTGTATATTTAGAAGATTATTATTAATTGTTTTTGATTATTCCGCTGTAAGACGAGCAAATAAATACCCTTACTCACACGCTTCGCCACTGTTAAATAACTTGAACGAACATTCATCATCCTCAAAAATAATTATAAAAGATTTTATCTAATAGAAAAACGTTGGTTACCTGGGAACAATGACTTCCCCTTCTCTATCTTCTAATTTAGATATACGATAAAAAAATCTTTATGGTTCCTCCTTTATTTTTAGAGAAATATGTAAATAGACAAAAAAGATTTTTCGATGATGACACTTCTTCCTTCCCACCAGATATTCGACAATTTTAAGACCGCTAATTAGATTGTTCTTTAAATTCAATTCATACAGACATTTTTCTCAAAAAAATATTAAATTAAAAAATACCAAAAATTTAATAAAGTCCTGTAAAAAATTGAACACTTCTTCTTTGCAGTGTAAACCCCCCGAATTTAAATACAAATTGTCATCCCCTTTGACTGTAAATTAATATAAAAAAAAAAAAAAACCATACAGAAATCCAAGGGAATAAAAATATGAAATAAAAAAAAAATTAATATTTCTCAAGTCACCCTCAAAATTTAAGCCAATATGAAAGCCAATCATTTTTTCATTTCGAGGTTTTTCTATTGAAACCAAATTTTTTTCCTATCCCTTTAGTTAATTGACTTTTAAAAACATATTACTTCGTAAAAAACGTTCAAAAGAAATAAATAACCATAATCCTTGAAAGTCTCGATTTCCCTCCTTTTCTTTTTTTGACACGCACAGTGTAATGCCGACGAATAATATCCTTTTTCCATTTTTTTTTTCCGTAGATATTTTATTTTTTTTTATTATTTTTTGTATTTTGTTTGTCGCGTTTTCCTCTTTAAAGAGGAACGAGAATAAAAGTGTCAACACGAAGCAAATAGAAAACGTTCAATTACAAAAGTGTATATATGTATATATATATGTATGTATATGTTGGATAGGAGCATTTTAGTCAAAAGACATTTTCATATATAAACACGGAACAATACAAGAGTCAAGTCACGCGTTACAAATTTTTTACAATTTCACCATATTCAGCAGGATCGACATTTCCTGGCGCTAATGTTCTATAAGCGTTTGTGAGCAAATAATTTTCCCATGTTGAAGACGAGAGTTGTAGGTACATTTTATATATAGAGACGATGGTGGAATGTAATTTTATCCGAAATTATTTAAATTACAAGCAGAGCATTGTATGTATACATATATGGTTTAATCGATTTTCGTTATGTATGTCATGTGTTTCCAATATATATATATAGATATATATATATAATTAATACAGGGTGAATGTAATGTTATGTTTGTTAAAGAGGCTTGTTTAACAGCAAAATACGGTATCTTAGAAATCATTTAAGATATAAATAACATTTCATGATTGATTAGAAGGCGTGCATTTTTTTTATGGGGATGTTTTAAGCAATAATAATGTAATTGTATTATGAAAATCAAAAACAGGCTTGGTATAAAATAATATATCAGGTCTGGATCCACTGATGAAGAAAATTTACCGCTGTGATTAAGATGAAATTGCATATTCGATCATGTCAAACACAAGATACTGAAAATGGGGGAAAGATGAAACGACTTTTGTTGTTCTAGTTGTATTTGAAATTTGAATAATTCACTATTTGTCTTTGAAATTAAGCAAATTGTACAAAGATTACAATTGTCGAGATCCCCACTGTGAAGAGAATTTCTCTTAAATATACTTTTAGTTTTTACTGCTTCGTTAATGAATTTAAATGTTTGTCCATATCTAAATTTGTTCACAGTAATTTTATTTTAAGTCTTAAGATCATGGCAAAATTCTAATGTAAAATCTGCCGTGAACCATGGAGCAAATTCTAATCGTCTTTCCTAAACTATTTGATTAAATATAATGTAGATAGAGGATTTTGTTGATACGCGAATCCAATGCCGTTAATTGGCATAATTTAATTTAATAAAAATTATCGGAAAATATGACCCTAATTATTGTTATTAATTGTCTACCCTTCAATAATCGTCACGTTTCGCCACTAGTTCTGAGAAGATTTTATCTAAATACAAAGACCCAAATATGAACGATCTAGCATCGTCCTCAGCAAGAGAATCAATCGCGAATTGTAAAGCGTACCCAAGGAGAGAAATTAATGGCACAACAGCAATGTCGCCTTCAAGAGCAAAATATTACGATAAGAATTCTACTTCACAAGATCTTGAAGAAAGATCTTGTTAGAAAATCGAAAAAAAATTATAAGGCAAAAAAGATTAGAAATTAAATTTTACTTAAAATAAGATCATCATAATTAAATTATTTCAATAATGAAGGAAGTTATGCGGATTATAGTAAGAATTTCATAGTTACTTTGTATAGGCAAATTATAGATCCTAGGCTACGTCCGCTGTCTAGGAGGCTATCTCCGGTGTACACCAACAAACAATATCTTTCATATACCTAGCTACACTTTAACTTAAATTTACAAATTGTATTATTAATTTCGCTATCAAATTTCAATTTCAAGGGTAGTCAATTAGGGTTAATTTAAAATATTAAAGACCAACTATCTCAATCACATCAACGTTGGTACTAACATTTTCTATTCAAATACAAATAATTCCTCCTATTTCCACCACCCATCCGGATTGTCTTTCATCACTTCACCCTGTATTTTGAAGTAAATACCAAAAAATAACACCTAAGCACCCCATACCCCTCCTATAGTATTTAATTGTTTTCACAGCGCCTAATTACTATTTGTTTTGGTTGTGTACATTGACCAATATACATTCTCTCATTTATACCTCTACACTACAACACATCCCTACACCTACTATTAAAAAAAAAAAATATATAAATGAGAAGACATGAGACTTACGTTCTCCGAAACAAAAGATAAGGGTGGAAGGAAAATGGACGTGAACAAAAAAAAAAAAAACTATGGGAAAACTACAGAGTAAAATAATATCATTTCATAGGAGTACTTTAGAGACTCTTGTGGCTGTGCTTTTAAAGAGATTTTCTTCTTTTTTTTTCTTTATCACCACGAGATCGACGGACAAAGGCACATAGAAATGCTTTCTGCACACCATACAATACACTATTGTTATGGATGTACCAGTAACGTACAAACGGTACAATCCATACCAAACACAGCCACCCATAGGCATACACACACACATACATACACACATACTCACACGAGGTTAATGGTTTATTTTGTTCACCCATTTTGAGAACATTTTAATGTCGAATACGTGCTATAATATATTTACATTTTTATTTATTTTTTATTTTTTATATTTTACCTTATATCCCAGAAGGTCAAGTTGAATTCTTTTGTTATTCCTTTTCACACAAAACAACCATCAGCTATTGATTTCACCAAATAAAGAAGCACCACTTTTCACCCTCAATTAAAAGATATCATTAACAATTTTCCACCACAAAAAAAAAGAGATATTTTCCTTAATTTTTTTCTTTTTTTTTTTTTTTCTTTTTCCTCTTTGTACTTAAATTGCCACCTTTAAAAGTGAACACAGTGTGTAACAAGGAAAATAAAATTGTTTGACTGAGTGATTAATTCGCGCGACTAGCAAACACACAAAAGTTCCACTTCAATCTACGGCAATTCAATCCTCACTGAATGTCGTTCAGACTGAGCGCATTTGACGAGACATCCTTAAATATAGGGAGGATGACCGAATGAGGGTGGTAAATGCTGAATTCGCTTGCTCTCTTCGTCTCTCGTGTTTTGTGGCGAAGAGAAATTTACATTTGAGGAAAATATGAAAGCATATTCTGGATTGGAGTAAATGTGTGTATGGGGTTTGAATATATTTTAATTTTGTTTTTTTTTGTTTTTTTGTTATTCCTTCATTATCACATGATGTATCTTAGACCGTGATAGAACAATAGTTGAACATTAGCTACGGCTGTTGAAGACATAACTTTAAGAGTTTTTTTTGGATAGGGGGAACATTACGAATAAATATTTCACTTAGTTCCGTAATTTTTTTTTTTTTTTTATTTCCATACAGTCATCACCATTATCATTTGGATATATAATTACCCTAATCGAGTTTGACGTTGTGACAACACTGATGATGAATTTTATATTAAATGACAGGTGCACATTCCATACGACAAACCATACCATTGGTTGAATAGGTTTTGAGCGGTCAGGTCATTTGCATCAGTTAGATATTTATGTTATTGTGATATTGTTAAGAAGGAAAATGTGAAAACACAATAATAGTGATGAAAAAAGAAAATCTAAATGGAAAATAAATTAGAATATTGTTAAATGTAATATGCAAACCGCATATAGCAGCATATTCGCAGATAATGGTAATGCTGAAAACATTTCTCTTTTCTGAATTCCACAGAAAATACTATCGAATTAAGGTTTCTATAAAGATAAAGAATAAAAAAAAGAAGAAGGAAAACAGAACCAGTAATGTAAAACTCCACTTTTTCTCTAATTTTTAATAGAAATTTTTGCATATTTTATATTTTATAGCGGCATCATGTCGTACTGCGTAAATTAGGAAACAAAATGGCAGAAATTAAAATGGCGAAATTAGCTGAACAAGGCAGATAAACATTTTCCTTCAAATATTTTTGAAAAAAAAAAATAGAAAAACATGGTTCGAAACATTACCCAGGTATTTAAGTTGATACATATGTATGTAAATATAGTTTTTTTGAAATTATACATGAAAAAGGGTTCATGATTTTTGGTAAAACATAATAACTTTTATCCACATTTCATCCACATGCGACGTATTAAATATTTAACAAAAAAAGGACATCCTATATGAATGAAGAAGTTGAAGATTCATATATGGATGGATGTGTACAATGTATTCATGCGATGATATGGCTAAACATATTAAAACTTTCAAAACATACATGATTCAATATTGAATGACTCGTAAATATATTAATCATAAAATGTCTTCTGACAACATTATATTGTAGAGATAAATTCCAACTTTCAACATTTATATAGAGTGAAAGCAATGCTCCATTCTATCGTATTATAGTACACGACACAGTTATTTATTTTCTTTATGTAACGTACTCTGCAACTCTGCTCCCAACCATCAAACTAAATTTGAAATTTTCAACATTAAATCGTATACTCGATTTTAATGCTAGACATGTAGGACAACAACTCCTATATATAGTATATATAGACTTGCATAGCTATACTTCTAATATAAATCTATATATACATACATTTATACGAACAAGAAAAGACTTTTGAATTCAATATGACAAAAGAAGTTTTGTCTTCCCCAGGAATATGGCAGAAAAGAAATTATTGTTCAGATAGCATAAATTTAACGATATTTTTCAACAAACACGATACAGGAATAATAAGTATTCGAAGAAAGCCTTTGCATAAATATGTATAAGCGGAGAGAAAGATCGATTGGCCAATGCGTCCCTTCAAAATACGATAAAACGCACCCCTACGTACTATATTTTCAACGAAATAAAAATCTCAACGGAGTTATACCGTGTGTAGGTGGTGAGAATGAATTGAGAATATGATATCGAAACGATAAAAAAAACCCCACCTAATATGGGATGAAACTAAAGGGCAATATACACAGTAATGCTCGGACAATACCCTATGGAACTGATGGGAACAACTTAATATACCCAAACGTATAAACTCGAAAAATTTTCCTAACAAAATATTAAAAGCTACAAATTCAATAATCTATTCGCAATGAGCTTTTCTTTTCGATTCATTTTCTATTTTCTTCTAGGCATTTAATTAGGCACTTCAACGGTAGTCGTCTTTGAAGTTGTATCCACAAAAGTGTTTTTTTTTTGTTTGTTATACTTTTTGACTTTTCCTCGTCCCGGGAGGATGTTCTAATTAGACAATTTCGTATTCAGTGTGTGTATATGGCAATATTTGGAATGGAAAATGATGGTGTGATGGTGAAATATCTATCGGATGTTATTTAATAGAGACTAATTGCCTGAATAATTAACCATTTTAAGAAAAGTTTGAGAACATTTTTTTTTTGTTACAGGGTGGATTCTATAATTAGACATTTATGTGGTGTTATAACCCATTAAAGGAGACGTCGACCGAAATTACGACATAAAATGTTGACACATATCATGTTAGTCTAAGATTTTTAAAAAAATCAGTAGATTGGAGTTTACCCTTAAATCTACCCACAAATTAAAGCTGAGGCTTGTACAAATCCAACGATGTATAGATGCGCCGTTTAGTACTTATTTTGAATTTTTCCCGGAGTAGGAGCTATTTTTAAATCCTCCGTTGAAATCGTTCCATTCAGTTTTCTGATTAATTTAGCACAATATCCATAAGCACTTAGCTCAACAACAGCAAATCAGCATAGAACTAATCTGTTGAACATTTATTCTGATAATTTTACACTCTCTCCACTGTTTAGCGCAATCCACACACCATGACTTTCTATCACCCACACCCAAAAAATATTCATAAATCACACACCCCATACGTTTGATTTTAATCCAATTGATTCATATCCATATACGTTCAATATGAATCAATTGATATATGTATGTTCGCCACAGGTTGCTGTGGTGGATGTTGGTATATTTGTTGTTGGTGTCTTTTTCGACATGTTACACACTAACAAAAAAAAAAAAATAAAAAAATTATCCAATCTATCTACTAACCTCTATAAATCAGCTACGCGCCCAAAGAATAAGAAACCATTAATATTATCCTCGGTAGCACAAAACACATCCTATTTACTTGCTTAACAATATTTGACGTTGCTTTTACTTTCGAAAAGATGTTATCCTTCAGACATTTTTCATTTTTCATTCGTATACACTATATTGGTATGTATATATGGGTTGTCTGTTCGCACCACAGGATAACCATTTCCCGAATTTCCATTGAGATTAGACTATATCTATATATATATATGTATATGGAACTACGTCGTCCAGTTAGCGATAATATTTTCGAAAATTTATGAACAAAAAGAAGAAAAAAAAAAACAAAATCTGTTTCATAACTGTCAGTCACAGCATATTAAAATTCCTGAATATAATTTTCCATCTCTTTGGCTTTTACATTTTTATTATTTTCATGGAAAACATAAAACAATCCGATACCAGGAAGGATGCATAATTATCCTTTCTTTTTTTTATTTCGGCGGATAGATGGATCGCTGAAAGCTGGGAGGCAAAACTTTTATGTTTTTCCATTCTCTGGGAGAAATTTTCCTCTATACACAACACATACTTGGTATAGCAATTTTCTATATATGCTATCAAAGCCTTCCGTTTCAAACTGTTGATCCATAACTGTAGCGCTTTACAATTTCTATATCTCTATAGCAATGGGAAAGGGAGAACTGAAAAAAGAAAAGAAAAAACATAAATAGGGGGAACCAAAAGCGTTATGTGAAACAATGTTTCGGATTGTATACATAACTACATATATGTATATCCATATGTTACCAATATGTTATCCTTCGATATCCTTTTGCTAGGCGTACATCTTTCATATTATATGGCTGCTGGCTGCTGGCTGCTGGCTGGTGGATGTTTTCCCATGTCGTATATATGAAGATAAAAATGTTATTAAAATTCTAGAGAAATGCATACAAATTTAGGGCTTACCATGAATGGAAATCATAAAAATTGTTGATTTTGTATATAAATAAAAATTTAAATGTATCCAGGTTTGGATAGGGTTGTTGTTGTTGTTGTGCTAACGGTGCCAGTATTGGAGAAGGGAAAATATGTGGCTATGAATTTTCAATGATATTTTGAAGCATAACATGTCCTCTGAAATAGCAATTTGAAAATTATATCTGCTGCAAAGAAAAAAAAAAATCATCATCATCATCATAATCATCATCATTATTATCATCAAATCAATTTTTTGTTTCACCCAGAAGCCTATAGTAATATTCACAATCGTGACTAAACTGAACCAGAGGCTTTACTTACATCCGCATTTTTTACAAATCAGTAACCATCTTCTGGTGGTATTCTCTATACATATTGGTGTATCTGAAGGCTCTGCGTTCACAGCAACCAGAACAGATAAAAATTGTCGTGGTGGTACCGTTTCTGTTCTGTGTGTTTCGGTGATTAAAAATTTTTTTTACATGTCCAATTTTGAGCATGCGTGAAAAATTTTTATTTATCCGTATTATGAATATTCTAATTTTAATCTAAAGAAATTTAAATAAATGGCATTTTCCGTTTTGAACTATACAATTTTCCATTTCGTTGTGTAAAAATTTAAATTGTTTATTATTATTAATTTAACCAATATGAATCGAACCTAGTGACCAAGATTTGCATTGGAGCTAATAGAATAAATTCCAAAGAAATCAATTTCGGATATTTGCCTATACCAATCATATATAAATTTCGCTAACCATAAGTAATATATAGAAATGGATGAACTTAGCCATTAGAGTTAAACTTAGCTATAGCTTTTAATACTAAATAATATTTATTGATTTTTATTCATATGTAGCAGGCAAATATTAAACAAATGTACTAGATGGCATTGTAGTACAATTTTTGAATTTTCTAAATTTTACGTAGGTTCGTGTACAAAATATTGTCGACATTCTCTTCGAAGTATTGTTACGTAGCTCATAGCGTATTTTTCTAACCACTCTCTGTAATAAATCCATTTGTGTCTGTTTTACTCTTTCCGTTCGTTAGATGTGTGAGGGCTGTATTTTTTTAAACGTTCTTCCTATTAAATACCCTGTTGCCTATTGGAAAAGTAGACCCATTTATTAAAAGAATGTAGAAATTCGACTAACTTTGTTGTTCACTCTATGGAAGCTAGAGGGTTAGGCAATTGAACTGCAATAAAAACACAATTTTATTATAAAATTCATTGAAACTGTTAATCTATGAAAAAAGGCATCATAAGCACCCCATGAGTGAGTAAACTTTTGCCTCCCAAGTCCAAAATACTCCAAATGCATGAAAAGCCATTGGATTAAGATCAGACGAATTCGCTGGCCATTCATTTGGAACATTTGTTTCTAGCCATTCTTGTGTTTGTTTGGCCTTGTGAGCTGATGCTCAGTCTTGTTGGTAGATCCACGATTCGGATCTAAAACATAAGCTAATGTTGAAGGATTTTGCCAGATGTGCAAACTTTATATCAACATGCAGTTTATTGCAGTTTAATGGCCTAACCCTCCTGTAAATTAATTGGATAGGGCAGCCAGCGGTTGTTTTTCTTTTTTTTGTCGTTTTCAAAAGTTTTTCTGCTGATTCGGTTACTTTCTGTCGACTCGGATTTATGATTTCAGCTTGACCTGAGATTACTAAGTAAGAAAAGAGATAATAGTGGAGTGGAGATAAAAAGACAAAATTTTCAAATTATTTTCAATATTTTTTTATTATAAATTAACTTAAATTGTAATTAATATTTGCATTTTTTTTCATTTAGTTCACTTAAATTTATTTAACTCATCGCTATAAGCTACAATAATAATCCTAAACCGCACTGCATTGCTTTAGCTTAAAAAATAATTATAATTTTCTTCTTTTTTTTTTGCTTCGCGTGTAATTTATACGTTTTTTTTTCTTTTTGTTTGTTTTATTTCCAAAATAAGTCGCCACTCAAAATTCTCAAATTTTGTTTTTTTTTTAGTAATTTAATTATTTCAATTTGATTTGTTGTTGTGTTTTTACAACAAATCGCCTGTGTGTCTTTTTGTGTTTTTTTTATTTTAAATTTATTTTTGAGTATTGTTCTAAAAATTACCGCTAAAATTTACAAAATAAAATAAATTAAAATTCGCTAGCTATATATGTATGTAATATGTGTGTTTATTCTCTTTCTTTCTTTCTCTTTCTCTCTCTCTCTCTCTCTCTCTCTGTCTATCTATCTTTGACGTGGTGTTTACATTTTTAACTTTTTAAATTAATTAACTAAATTCTGGTTACTGTCGTCGTACACCAAAAAAAAAACATTAATAAAAATCACTAATCGATTTCTCTCTCAAAAATCGAAATCTCTAATTTAAAGGTGAGAAAATTAATTTAATAACAAATTCTGTCTACACACACAACAAACAAAACAAAACAAAAACAAAAAATCTCTCCACATTCTTCGCTGGTTTTTTTTTTTTAATTTTTGTTTTTTTCTATTTTTTTTTTAATTTTAATATTTTTTTTTTAAACTCTAAACAAAAAAAAAATTGTTTTAGTCGTTCTGTTTCTATATCACAAATTATTCTTTTTTTCTAGCTCGAATTGGAGATTATTTTTTAATTTTTTTTTTTTTTTAATTATAATTACAACTTTTTTTTTTTGTTTATACATTACAATATATTTATATATAACTATTACAATTGAACACATTTTGGAAAGATTTTGCAAAATCGAAAATCTCTTAGAAAAAATATTTTCAGTTAACCATTTTTTGTATTTTATTTATGTGTTATTAAGTGGAACTAGAGACTATTGAAATGTTGTCTTCGTTTTTTCTTAACAGAATCGATGAGAAAATATTGTCAATGTGAAAAAAATTGCATTACAAAAAAAAATAAAAATCAAATAAAATGCCCCCATGTTGGGCGCCATAATTACCATATACATATATAGCAAAACAGATAATAATAAAGAATTCTAATTGTTTTTGTTCGAATTATTTAAATAAATACTAGGGGGGAGGAGTACCAGCTCCAATTTTTTTTCCTTCTTCTTCTTCTAATAATTAAAAAAAAAGAATTCTAATTAAAATTGCGATACTATAAATTAATTAAGAAATATTTTTTCACATTTTTTAATATTTTCTTTTTTCTTTTGTGGAAAATAGTCAATAAAAAAAACCTTTCAATAGTATCTCATTCCAATTAATTTTGTCTTCTTTTTTTTTTTCTCTATTCTATTGATAGCACGACCAGCATACTGTAGCTTTTTTTTAAAATTATTTTGCCAAAAAAATATATATATATTTTTTTTTCAGTTAATAATGCGTTTAATACTGTTTTATAACAAACAAAAAAATACTAAATAAATGTTGTGTGAATATGATTTTGTTGATGGTGGTAGTTTTGTTGATAGAATAGTAAAACAAACTCGATCTGAAAAAATTACATAAAAAAAAGATGGCAGAATTTTGGTAGAAAATTAATCAATTATAGAAACTTATTGTAAATATCTGCAACACATACAACTCAGCGCAATCACTATCGAACGGCATTTAATGAACAAAAAAAATGGTCACCATGAGTTTTTGACAACAAAAAAATGGCCAAAATGGATGTCCCAATGCGATAATAGCTCGTCAGTATCGCATTCTATAATAGGGCGGACCGAAACCGTATCATGTTTCATAATACAAAATCCCGATATCGATTCACAAATAGAGGTCGTCCCCTTGTCCTTCTTGATTTTGAAATGTGCCTCTAGTCTCTCGTGAAATTCCAGCTAAATAGTGAATTTTCCTATTGCATTCGGACAAATATCAATCGAAGAACTTCGAGGCCTTGTATCCCTAGAAATGAGTGTTTTGTCTTTCACGATTTCTTACAAAAAAAAAAACCATAAAATTTGGGTTGAGCCTTTGATTTCTGCTACGTATTTGTTAAGCAGATTATTTTCCTGCTAGAAACTACGCAAAATCGACACGCTGATCACCGTTCATAAGACGGAGTCTTATTCATCATATAAAAATGAGACAAATGGAGATTTTACTATAAAAAAACAATATGACAAAAATTTATTTGATGTGGTAAAAGTTTTCGGAACACTACGGAAACTTTCCCGAAAAAAAAACCAACAAATCACAGGTGGTTGAATGAATAATTAAGTGAAGCGATTTTATAGGAATTAATAGGAATTCCTACAAAAATTTCAAAGTCAATTCAGGATTTTTGTAAAATTATTGCAAGCCCGTAAGAGAACACTTGCTGGGACAAATTGTGACAAAATCCATCCGCGTCTTTAATGAAATTATATTACATTTAAAAATGTAAAAAAATATTAAATTACCCCACCCCCCTCCAAAAAAAAATCATATTCATACGATTCATATCTGTGTAAAATGTTTTTTTTTTTTTAATTTGATGGTTTTCTTCTTTTTATTTAATTCAATTATCTTCTATTGTTGAATT
This sequence comes from Platyura marginata, assembly GCA_026745375.1. Taxonomy (NCBI): domain Eukaryota; kingdom Metazoa; phylum Arthropoda; class Insecta; order Diptera; family Keroplatidae; genus Platyura; species Platyura marginata. The sequence continues at coordinate 19,819 of JANSTT010002740.1, forward strand.
CTAAGCAAGACAAAAATAATAATAGGAAAAACAAAAAATTAATTAATTAAATACAATGTGCGTTCGTTCCTAATAATCTTTGCACACAGTTTTCTAATTAATTTAAATTTAATTTAATTACTCATTAATTATATATTTGCATTGTCCTATTGTTTGGAATTATTTAAATAAGAAATAACAAAATTCACTCTCAACTCAATTTTACTACATTTTCAATTGATTTTTGATCACACTCAACATTTGTTTTAATTTAATTTAATTTTTTCTTTTTTTTAATTTTATTTATTATATATTTTTTAGTATTCCTTTTTTTTTTTTTTTAAATTCCTTCTACTACGATAATATCTCTACAAATTCTATTTCATTAACAAACTCTGATGTTTAACATCATCTAAAAAAAAAAAAATTACAAATTAGAGCGATAAAAATAATAAAAAATAAAAATAAAAAAAAAATCATTCAACAATAAAGATAATATTTCTAAAACCACCAAATATACTAATAAAAAAGAAAGGAAAGAAAATGAAAGAAAAAAAAAATGGTAAAAAAAAACAATATCCCACAAATATAATATTTTTTGTTTTCCTTGTCTTTGCTTAATCATTCTTAAAATTAATATTTTTTTGTTATCAGTTATTGCGAGGATTCTTTAATTAATTAAATAATTTTCTTTTTGTATTGTTTTTTGTTTTTTGTTTTTTTTTTTGTTTAATAAATATATTAAAGTAAGATATTTTTTTTAGCTCTATTGTCTAATTTAAGAGAAGCTGTTTTTTTTTGCTTTTACTTTTTTTCATGTTAATTAATTAATATTTCATTTTGAATAATTTGTATTCAAAAATATATAATATATATATATATATAATAAATATTTTTTTTATGTATATTGGCAAGGATATAGTGTGTGTGTGTGTAATATTTTCTAAACTTTCTTCTTCCTTTTTTGTTTTTTGTTTTTTTTTCTTTTTTTTTTGGGGATAAAAAAGAAATAAAAAAAAAAACAAAAAAAAAATTCTTTTAAAATAAAGATGAGCAATGTTAAACAAAAGTAAATTAACTAGATTTTGGCATCAACGTAAAAACTAAAATTATATATATATATCTACTACATGTTTTAACTAATATTAATTTAATAAATTAATTAAAAGCATTATTTCATTTTATTTAAATTTATAAATATTTTTGCTTTGTTTTAATGTTAACTAATTAATTAATTTATCGATTTTTTATAATTTTTTTTTTTTTAAATTAATATTACTTAAATTTAATATTTTTTTTTTTTACAAATGTTTTTAATTAATGTGATGTAGCAGAGTAAGGTCCTTTTTATACAATTTCTCATTTCATTTCTGTGGTAGTTTATTTTTCTCTTCAAATAAATTATTTTTTAATTAATTAAATTTTTTTTTTATTAATTATTGTTGATTTTTTTATGATTCACTTTTAAGTTGTGGTTATTAGTTTTTTTTTTTTTTATTCTCATTATTATTGTTATTTAATAATAATAATATTGTGACTATCTACAAATATAGTTTATTGGCTTAGAGTTACGTTTCGTACGTTTTCCGTCGTACGTCTTCTATTGTTCGACACCATTCCAAGGCATAACCTTGTGGATCTTCTAGGTAATATGTTCGATTTGGCTGTAAAGAAAAAAAATGGGTTTTTTAAAATGTATTTGTCAAATGGTGGCATCCCTTGTGAGGATTTATTTTTAATTAATATGTCATTGATTTTAGTGCTCCTATATAGGAAGGAGTATTCGCGTAAAAGTTCTATTTGTGCTGACTTGTCTTAAGCATTTGACTATTATCCTTGACTGAAAGTAAAAATATTAAGTGTTTTTCTCTCATATGAAGATTGAGCTCCATCTGGGGTTAAACAGGCACACACACTACAAGACTTGGCCCCACGCATAACAATGTACAACTACTCTAGGTGCCTCCGGACACCCAGCAGTATTCCCGATAAACAAAAAAGCCCGTCAGGGTATAATGTGACAAAGTTCGATGGCCCTTTGCTAGATATTCTCAACAACTCTCCGTAAAGGAATGGAATGAGTTAAACGCCATATAAGGCAAAAATAATTTCGGAGGATTTCGTTCTCCTTACTAAAATTTAAAAAAAAAATACCCCAAAACAATTTACACATGGATATTTAGAGAAATCGGCCCCCCTCTGGTTATAAGCTTCTTGTTTAACTGAAAATGGCAAATTATTACTGAAACAAAAAATACTCCTCTACATTGTCCTTGTTCTATTTTATAAAAAATCTCTGTAACTCATAACTCAACACCCTTTTTTAATAACTAATAACTAATAACTAACCAAGACAAGACACATACGATAAAATATGATCTTTAATTAAACGAAAGTCAGTCCAATCTACATATTTTTTGCAAAAACCTTTCACCAATCGGAGTGAGAGATATATTTGTCATCATTGATGTTAGGTTGGAATATTTCCGTCACATAAATATTTCCGCATTTTAAAAATATTTTTTTACACCTCAACACAGTTTGTGGATTACTGCATTTTAAGAAGCAATAAAAAAAAAAAAAAAAAAACTTTTTATATATTAAATGAAAAAAAAAACAAATTTTTATGTACAGCAAATTGAATGCCAAGGTTGAATGTTAAAAATACCTATGCAGTCACATACAGCTATAAGGTGGTCGTCGGTCAAAACGGTTTTGTTAGAAAGTTTTACATATTCATTTTATTTATTTTTTTTTCTCACTCTCGGTTAAGATTTATTGGATTTATTTTCGGGATTGACAAAAAGAAACAAAAAAAAAAAAAAAATTAAGAATAAAAGAATTATTTAAATAATACTTACTGTGTGGATAAAGAAGATTTTAAAGTTTTTCGGTTCAACTCTAAGCTCTGAACTCCATGGAATTTCACCTTTTTTCACCATTTGCACCGGATCAACGTACACCATACGTGGCCCGGTTGTAAGTAGTAGCATACGTTTACGTGCAAATAGTCCTTTGCGTTTATTTACAAAACCTTGTTTTAGGATTACTTCACCGTCAACGAACTGATGCCATTTGTCAGCTTTCTGTACATCGATACGTTGCTGACGCTCAAAATCTGGTATGTTTAGTATATCTAGAAATAAAATAAGAAACATAGCGTTTAGTAATGTCTAACTGTTGTGAATTAATCTAATCGTTAAGGTTAAATTTAAATCTAGAGTATAATTATGTCGTCAACTTCTTTGATAAACGACAAAAATCTCTCCTCCCAAAATTACAAAAAAAAAAAAAAAAAAAAAAATAAATGACATCACAAAAATGTTGACTTACCCGAATTTATTTGAAATTACTAGATGTTAATCGTCTTGAAAGCCAAATAATTTTGATTTTGATCATCAATTTGGGGGATATTGGTTCCCTTGCCCCGCATTGCTCCTTGGTTTTTTTTTGTATTGATTGCTCCTAATTTACAATACTGAACAGATGTGAAGCCCATAAATTCTTCAAAAAAGAATTTTTTGGTATTCTCCTTACCCCTACCCTGCTATTTGTCTTTTCTCGCCACTAAATAGCCAACCGTTCATATATTCCAGAAAGAGAAAAAGGATAATTTTTCATTAGACTTAGAATCCGTCACTCTTTTTTAGTAAATAAATTGAGGTCAAGGTCATTCAATTAAAACTTGTACCTGCTTGACCTACATAAGGAAAGAATTTTCGGTCTTAATTTATTTACATGACTCTCCCCCATCTATCATCAACTCTTATGGGACAATAATTTTCAGCATTTTACGGTCAACAATGAACCTAAAAAAAAGAAACCAACAGGCCACACATTTTTGCTAGTTTTATAGTTGAATTGCAGTAAATATTGGGACAATTATTAAAAATTCCAACATTGTGACAAACAGTAAATGACAAAGGAGACAAATTTTGATCGACCTTCGAAGAGATTTTGTCACAATCAATATAATATTTCATTAATTGTTCAACCCACAACGGTAAGACAAATTGCCACATAAATACTTCAAACACCCTCCTCCTCCCTCCTCCCCAACATCAAAATAAAAGAAATATTTTTTTTTTGCTATGACCTTGGGTTCAATCCCGAGACCATATCCATCAATATGTTTGATACAATATATTTCATAAAATTTCATCATTGATAACTTAACGTGGCTTTATAGCCTTCTTATTACTTACTCTTAAGCAAATGTAATTCATAAATTAATCAATTTTGGTTTTTTTTTTTTTTTATTTTAAAAATTAAAAAAATTTCTCTTTTCAAAAACTACTCCAATTTGCATAAAAATAGTTTTGACATGCTTTTTGCATTTTAAAATTAAAAATACAGAATTTTAAAAAGAATAATTTTTTTAACGAAAAACTTAATATTAAATAATTTTTCATAATTTTGTATTTTTTTATTATAATCAAATGAAAAAAAAACTAACTTTTAGGTTCTTTCGATAGTGTCGATGAAACTGAGGTGCCCAACTCAATTCCCAGCAGTCTTGTCAATTGTCGATCATCCAAACCGGGCTCCAAATGATCGGGTACCTTATACTGATTCAGTAATTCATCATCGTCCTCATCGAATACACCTGGTAAATATGGATGAATTGGTGGCGGCGTTTGTGACCGTAAATTATCCCAATCGATACCATCGAAAAATGGATGGGATCGTATACTATCATATTGATCACCGGCATCATCAGCACCCAGTCTTTGGTTTGGTTCAATTTGTAATAGTCGTTCGACTAAGTCTTTAGCAGTTTTCTCAAAACCATCGGGAAAACTAAGATCTAATTTAAGTATTTTTTGGAATATTAAATATTCGGTACCAGCACGGAATGGTGGCAGACCAGAGATCATTTGATAGATAATACAGCCCAATGCCCATAGATCGGCCGCTTTTGTTGTCCGTTGACCGGTTAGTATTTCCGGTGATACATACTGAGCCGTGCCAACGAAACTATTCGTTCGCTTTCGATTCATATTGAAATTATCGGTATCACTAGGAACTGTACCACGATCGGCTGGATTTAGAATTTTTGCCGAACCAAAATCGGCGATCAGTGTATGCATTTTTTCGTCAAATAAAATATTTTCCGGTTTTAGATCTCGATGGATGACGCCACGCTTGTGCATATTTTCCAACGATTGAACCAGTTCGGCTGCATAGAATTGGGTACTTTTGTGATCGAACGATTCGACCTTTTGTATATATGGTAGTAGATCGCCATTTTTGGCATATGTCATAACAAAGTATAAACTTTTGTAGTCTTGGAACGTACAGTAGAGATTTACAAATCCAGGTACACCGCTCAAGATGTGCATCACTTCACGTTCTCTTTTGATGTATTCCTGTTTCTTTTCGCGGATTATTAATTGTTTTTCGCAAACTTTAACTGAAACAAAAAAAAAGAAAATTTTTATTAGAAACTTATACTCATCTCATTAACGATAATTGCTCCCTTTTGCATACATTTACTATAATTTGCACATTTATCCGATACTGAAAAGATCTTCATCAATGGAACTCTAATTACAATTGCATGTACAGTAGACATTTGCAACATATATAGCAAAAGAAAGAGAGAGAAAGAGATTATTACGTATGTTTAGAGATCACTATAGCAGATGGTCCGAAGTTAACAATAATAACATTTTCAATTACGTAAATGACAACTTTGTACAAGTTAATATTGATAAAGTCTGGAAGTAACAAAGGAAATGTAATTCTGTCGTTATCAACAACAATAAAAAGACATTGAGAATGCATCTGTCAAAATAAAAATAAAAATTAAATGCATATAAATATAGAAGATACTGTCTCAGTTGTTGTTACTATACAGAGAAATGATTTTTGTTTTGTTTTTCAAATTTCTACTAAGTGATCATAAAAAAATTCTATTAAGAATTGGAGAAGGAAAACTATCGATTGTTTTTCACTATCGATCAATTATCGATAGTGCTTTGTTGCTCTCGATAGTCGATATATAGAATAACTTTACGTGGCAATGTTGAAAATAAACAATTTATAAGTAAAATTTTATTGGAATTTATTGGAATTGATCTGCTATCAGCATGTCAGAACATTGCATTACTGATGCTGTTTACCAAGAAAGCAAAAACAAAAAAATATGATTTGAAATTTTAAATTATAAAAAAAAACTGCTAAATATTCGCAAACAATTATAAAAATACACTATCGATAATTTCTTAAAAACAATCGACTGATTAATGGGACTGTCGATAGTTTTCCTCCTCTATTCCAAATGTAAAAATTTACGGGTGATTTTGAGAAAAACTGCTTGAACTCACATCACTATAGTTTCAATTAACAACAACAAATATGTCATCTGAAAAGACAATCAAATGAAACGTGTAAATGTAACTGTCAAATGGTAAATGTCATTTCAACAAATAACAATAAACATTAACAGAAAACGTTTTGTACAACCTAAAATGACTCAAAAAGCCTCTCTCAATTAATCCAACCAATCAGATCAAAATCACGTACAACACATACACCTCATGTGCCTGATAGCATTTAATTACCCACTTTACCATATTCTTAAGATTATTTTCATTTCTACTAAGGAAAAAAAAAAAATCTTAACCTACTATATAGAGCCGACACACTCTGTAATCTCTTCTATTTTTTATATATATAGAGTATGGCGTCTATATTATAATTATGACATAGTAACTTGAATATTGTCACATGTGAAAATTAGATAAAAAAACTGAACACATTACAATCATAATCAGTCAGCTGATCCCACGCCATTTTTTTTTCTAAATACCAAGTCCAAAGTATTATATATAAAAGTACCTAGAGTTAGATGATTGTAAGTATTATGTATCTACATATTAAAGTATAGAATATCCGAGAGACACGACATATATGGTACTTACATACATATATATATATATATATATATATATACACAAATAAAGACTGTGTCTAATACCGCTGACCTCAATTATAGATATACAATAGTTTTCGAATTTATACAATGAGCAGTTATTTTTAGAAAATTAAATTCCCACACACATGCCGGTCGTTAATGTTATAAAATGCCAAACAATAAATCAAAAAAATACGAAGGCAAAAAATAAATAACAATTTTTGTTTTATTAACTTATCGCGGTTATCCGAAAGTAATAAATAAATAAATAAATAGTGAAAAGAACAACAACAACAAATCAAAAGTTAAATGAAGGTGGCGGTGGTAGTGGTGTTGTAACGCGCCGGTAACTAATTTGTAACCAAAACGTTGCATTGGACATAACCTTATTTGTCTTTCTTACATCTCTAAATCAAAAATATTTGCCGGACTCAAAAACGGAAGTAATAGTACACACATAGTAATGTAAAAATTTCGCTTACACACTCTTCTCATTCTATTATATTGCGCGCGCGAGTAACACATCAATCTCTCATTCATCAAAATGCAAAAAAAAAAAAAAAAACTATAATAATATGAATGGGAACTCTATAATGTCGCTCTCTACGGTATAGAGGGCCCGGTAGAAAGAAAGAAAGAGAGAGAGCCACCGCAGCCGCCCAAGAACCATAAAACATAAAATTAGAATTTCAAGTATTTTATTATGAATGGTGGGTGCACATTACATCAACAACAATAAATATGCTCAAACCAACAATAATAATAATAATAATAATAATAATCATAGCTTATGGTTATTTATAACTGAAAAATTGCAAAGCCATTAGTCATGCGAAGAATTTATTTGTAATATTTAATAAATAATTTTTGTGTTGAAGAATATTTTACAGTTAAGTATCTTTTAATAAAATAAAGATGGCAACTAAAGGTAGCAGTGGCGAAGTGTCCGATGAAGCATGTGAGTCTCTGTCACTCCCTTAAATCACACAGAGCACAGGCACACAGAGCACAAGAGAAGAGAAATAATTTTACTGCCAGATTTTATTTTTTACTGCAAGTTGCATGCAATAATTTAAAAAAAAATCCTTTTAAAGTTCATAAATATTTCGTCTACAGAACGCCACTGTAAATGTAGAGCATCAACAACAACAACAATATAAATAAATAAATAAAAATATACAGACACAGTGTTCAGTACCGAGTAATAATACATAACCGTTTTTAAGTTGACATTAATTGGCTAACACTGCGAATTCATAGTACCGAAATAAACTGTCGAGGTTTCTTTACTTACCAGCAAAAGAGAGAGAGAGAGAGATAGAGAGAGCAAAACAAAAAAAAACGGTTTTGTCGCGACACAAGTCTACAAATAAGTAACATTACATATTATAAATGGACACAACATATATCATATGTACTGTTTGTATGTACAATGTACTGTACAATGTACGTTACGTACATCCCTGAATAAATTCTATATTAATTTTTTTTTTTTTTTTGCTCAAATGCATGATGGCCAGAGTGGAATTGGCAAGCGAAAAGGTTTTTGTTTTTTTTTTTTTTTTGACTAGTGAGACGCCAAGTTGGGGCGCCTATGGTAATTACCTCTAAAAGTAACAATAAACTGTAGTTATATAGTTGAGCGATTGAGCTGTTACTTAATGGCATCCACACCTAAAATGTTGTGTTCAGGTTTCACATGTTGGCTATGTGACTTTAATTGGATTCGGAAAATGTTTTGTAAGATGAGAGTAACACTGTAACCGTATTGTAACCATATTGTAACATTAGTAGTTATAAATTCACCGATATAAATAGATTGAACAGTTCTAAGCATGGGGAAGGTATCTGCTAGTAATTATAGATTCTCGAAACATTTCTGGGTTTTAGACTCTATACCAAACTATTTTATAATTTTTTTGGGACATAGGACAAAAATAGTTAATTTATTGGAAATGTGTACACCGGTTAATATGTTCGTTCTTCTACAAATGACAAATATATGAACCAAATATAATAATTTTCAAAAAAAAAACACAAATGTTTACGATTTTTTTTGGGACATGGGACAATGGGAAATGTTGACACCAGTTTAAAAAAAAATTAAATTTTATACACAATATACATAAAAATAATAAAATTACAATAAAAATGATTGTTGGGACAGTTTGTGACAAGGATAAAAACATATCTATTGGCAAATTAAAAAAAATAAATAAACAAAACATATAATTATGCAATAAGACTATAAAAATATCTAATTTGAAAACAAAAACAAAAACAAAAATAAATGTCGAATAGTTGTTCATCACAGACATATCAATGTTGTATAGTTAGTTGTACAGCTAAGCTTTTTAGTTGTTTTTTTATATTTAATTTGAACCAAGTCAAGGTACTGTTAGTTATTATTGACAACAACACACATCGCGCAAAAAAAAAATTGTTTATTTATGATATTGTGAAGGTAGCATAATGTTATTGCAATTAAGCCAAGGTAAATGATTGTCTAGAAATGAAAAGACAAAAAAAATTATTTTTAAATGTATTTCGTGTTCGTATATCCTGTTTCAGTGGGTATATAATTTATGTAAACGTTGCGCGACTAAGGTCTTTTTAAATAAATCGATTAGACTAATATTTATTCATTTGTTTTTTTTCTCTCTAATGGGAGATAGAATCGCACCGCACTTTTTTTTTAAGTATATATCGAGCGTTGTAGTTTACCCGCTACATTCATAGACTTTACAGATATCCGAATAGCATTAACCCTTTTAGATATTTAAACGGATAGACAAATATTTAAGATCAGCATTTCCGTTTGTTTGTTTAATTTATTGTTCTGTTTAGTTAGTGGACCCCATTTAAAAATTGGCTCTGTGTTTGAGGAGTTTTTTTTTTGTTATACCACCCCGTATGAGCGTATAAAGCTTTTTATCTTACATCCTTTAATAATCACCGCAGAAACAAAAATATCGTAGTATTTGTTGTAAAATTTTAAGTCGAGATACACATTTTTGTTTGTTCGCGTCTCTGGACCAGATTCCGGCTAAATTTTAACAGTTGGTAATCCGTAGAGATGCCCATTATATTTGAGACTGAGTTGGGTGAAATTTTCGTCGAAAATCTTTTGTGGAATCTTAGGCAAAGTTGGTAGTCGATGGAAATGTAAATATTTTTTGTAGTAATTAGTCGGTGAGTATTCAAAAACTTTATGGGAGTCTTTCGAAATCTCTGGAAAATTTTATACTTGGCAGTCCTAGTATATGAAAAAAAAACAAGTAGTAATCATCAAAAAGTGTCCATTATCGAAATTAAAAAACAAAAAGTCTCAATTAAACAGGACAGAGTTATCTTGAAAAATTAATAAAATTATCAGAAAACAAAAAATACTTGGCGTCACTTCACATGATTAAAATTGTAGCAATAACTGGAAAAATCTAGTACAAAAACAAGAATATTACGCCCCAGCTATAATTACAGTAAAACTGTGCTAAAATCAAATACAAACAATAAATTTGTAAAAATAAATAGAAATTATTTGGTTCGGCGCTATCGGATTGGCAATAATAAATAATAATAAATTGTCACACATCAATGTCACACCAAAAAATTTAGGAAATGTTGCTATTTTTAAAAAAACCTTTTTTTTTACATTACGTATTTTTGAAACATAAATAAAATACGTCAGCCAGACGACAAATATGTTTATTTTCTTATATAAATACTTAAATATTATAATAATTTTTTTTCTTCTTATTTTTGATAAATTCGAGCAGAGAAAACTCCATACAAAAAAAAAATGTGGTAAAAACACGTCATGTGTATTTTATTCTGTTCATTTCCCAACAATTATTATTTGCTACAAAAACAGCATGTAAACAACTAGTTTAATGCTAATTAACGTCACAAACAATACAAACATATCAGTCTGGTTTATCTTCTCTTTTTCTCTCTTCAATGTTGATAGTGAGAGAGTCAACCAGGCAAATTTTATGTACATTGTACATGAACACACACATACAAACAAATATACGATCAACAGAAAAATAAAAACAAAAATTAAAAACTGCAATTCACTGGAATATTTTGTGGCATCATCATCATCATCATTCACAATAAGTTGTGCTGTGCTACTGATGATAATTAATAATAATAATAATGATGATGATGATGATGACATTGTATTTTGTTTTGAAATTATTAATAAATTTGTTTTGTTTATTTTTGTTTTTGTCATATGACGAAATTAGACTAGGAGACCTACAAATATTTATTACAAAGAATTATGAAATATCATAAAAATTGTATAAATAGAACTCACGAGAAGTGCAGTCGCTCAAAAATTAACCGCACGTAGCCATTACATTTATCAAATTATCATACCTTCTCTACTTATGCATAGGGAGCTTTTAGCAAGGAAACGAATCATTTTGTTGTTGTTGTTGTACTTACTTGCATATTCTTTATTGGTATGTATATCCTTGGCTAGATAAACGGTACTGAAACTTCCTTCACCAATCGCCTTGCCAAAACGAAAATCATTTGCTGATCGTTTTGCCGGTGCGGTTGTTTCATTTTTTTGTGTTGTAGCTGTTTGTTGTATAGATGGTGTTGATGTTGCTGTTATTGATGGTGTTGTTGTTGTTGTTGTTGTTGTTGATTTCGTTGTTGGTATTGTTGTAGCTGATGTTGTTGTTGTTGCTGTTGTTGTTAATGTTGATGTTGATAATTTACATTCAGTCTTACCGGTATATTGGTCAGCTGTTATTTGGGTAGTGGTTGACGTTTGATCGGTCGAACACATTTCTTTTTTATCACCAACAAAGTTTTCTTTTAATTTTAATTCCGAATAATTGTTTTCTGCCACAGATGATGATTTTTCCTTTGGCATAGCAGGCATTGTAGGCGTGTTTTTATCGTTACTCTGCAAAGAATAAGAAAAGACAAATAAAAAGTTAGTACACCATTTTTTTTTTTATGATTTAAAAATAATATTTTATTGCTGTATTTATTTTGGGATTTTATTTGTTTTTAATTAGCCTTATGGTAGCTTGTGTCTATGATATATGGGGTACATTATATACAGATATGAATAGTCATTTTTGACAATTGATCGCTTAAGTGTATTTATCAACAAAGATACAAGGACGTTTTTCCATTACGTACTATTGGGAAATGTTCTAGATCACAAGAAGTTCAAGATCATGAGGAGTAAGTCCTATTGAAAAATGTTTTAGATCATCAGGAGTTAATCGATATCTTCTACTTCGACGAATATTATTGACAATTTTTATGTTGCGGTTCGTCCTACTCTCTTTAAAAGAAAAACAAGTTCAGACAAACACCCCCCTCCCCGCTCCTCCTGCAATTACCCACTGAACCGAACTACATTTAACTATATTTCCAGGGATATTTTCGTTTCAGTTCATTTATAATTTTTGTTTGCAATTTTGATAAGATGGCGAGGTCAACTTTTCGATCACTCACAAATGAAATGACAAAAATAGTCCACACACCCGGTGTCGTGTAACTGTAACACATCATATCAAACTTGCAGTTATAACTTATCATCAAATAATAATCGGTCGGGGGTCATCATTTAAATATGCAAGACATTTTATATAATGAAATGTATTTTGGGACTTACTCTTAACTTATTTGAATGTTTCATTTTTGTTTTTTTCCATTGATTAGAGTATCTCTCTTAACGTTTTCTGAAGAAGGTTGAATAACACATTTACAAACATAATTTATATAATTTGAGATACATAAAAAAAGAAAAAAAACGAAATCAAATTATTGCTAAAATATAAAGCTAATAGCAAATGTTTTCGATTACAATGTAATTGAACACATTCTATAATAAAATTGTCCTCGAATTATGTATGTATGTTCGAAACGAGACGAGGTTACAAAGTAGCAAAAAGATTGGTTCAAATAAATA
>JANSTT010002751.1:0-32642 GCA_026745375.1 Platyura marginata
TTCTAAATCAGCTGTATGTAAAACTCAATTTACCCCTAAGTCCACTTAAGTTGTTTTAGCTTGAGACCACAGATTTATACTATGGCAGCGGTTTTACGAAAGTACCGAAAACACCAAAAGTTTTCTATTAGAATATTTATTGTCTTTACAAAATATGCTGCCTGCTATAAATAATTCAAAAGAAAAGGTCTAAAAAAAAACAGAAGTTAATAATAATATAAATATTAAGAAATCAACCACACTCCTTCATTGATTAACATATGAAACGAAAAAAATGACGCACTATGTACATTAATCTAAATTTATGCAATATACTGATTAATCGTATTTTAATTAATTTAAATTACACCGTAATGAGTAGGTAAATCAATAAATTAATCAGCTTGTCTATGGTCTCTTTCTTTATTTTTTTTTTTTTTTTATTTTGATACCGTACCTATAAAAGTCAAAATTGAAATTAAATCCCTCGAGGTTTAAATGGATGTTGTCATTCAATCAAAAAAAAAAAAAATAGTAAGTCATCGACCATAAGAAATACAATAATAATAGCCAAGCGCAATTTGTGGTCTAATTTCAATGTAAAATTATAAATAATATTTGCCTATCAGGCTCAGTGGACCTATCACTTTTCATTTCAATTTAATTTTATCAATATTAAAAGAGAGGACTTGCGATCTTCTGATAGCCCAACTATACAAAGTTCATTGTATATGCATATATAGAGTAGGTATAAGTAACAATAAAGACCTACCTTCCAATGTACAAACATACATACATACATACATACAACAACAACAACTATAGGTAGTAGTCCAATCGAACCGAATCTTTCACACTTTTCGTTTATTTTCCGTTGTTCATGTTCATGATTGTAAGTAAAAGGCCCGCATATAAAAGCACTTGAAATTCGGAGGTTTATTGTCATTAACATTTAAAGAGACAAGATGCAACTATAAAAGGCAATACCTGTGTCCGATCGATCGTTGTTTTTTTTTCTTCCATTTCATAGATAATAACAATGGTGAGCTATATGTGATGATATATTTATGTATATATTCAGTAATAAGTGATTTAAGTGATTTATTTTAATATTTTTTTTTTCTTGTTTGTTTTTTGGAAAATTTGTAGATTTTTGCATTATTTTTATGTTGGCAATATATTTCGGTGGCTTTTGCGGACGTCGATCAAATTAAAGAATCCATTATCGAAAAACGTGATGCACCGGTAATATATCCACCAGCACAAGTAAATGAAGGAAATTCAGGTAGTTATGGATTACCCGCAGCATCATCATCGGTCTCTCCGTCAAATAGTTATGGTGTGCCAATGGTACGATATGGTACGCCATCGGTTAGTTATGGTCTTCCGGCGATGAGTTCTCCGTCAAGTAGCTATGGTGCTCCGATGGTAAGATACGGTACACCGATCACAAGTTATGGTTTACCTGTATCAGGAAATGCTGGAGTTCCCGCTAGTAGCTATGGTGTACCAATGATGAGATATGGTACCCCATCTGGAAGTTATAGTATGCCATATTCAAGCTATGCGGCGCCATCACAAAATTATAGGCTAGGTGGAGGCTATAGCGGAGGTCAAGGAGGTGGATTCGGTGGATCTGGTAATTTTGGAGGCCTCGGTGGAGGTTTTGGTGGAGCTGGCGGTGGATTTATGAGACCTGGTGGTGGTTTTGGTGGCCTAGGTGGCGGTTTTGGTGGACAAAGTGGAGGTTTTGGTCATTCAGGTGGATTTGGCGGAGGTTTAGGTGGACTTAGTGGAGGTTTTGGTAGTTCAGGTGGAGGATTTGGTAGTGGATTTATGAGACCTGGTGGTGGCTTCGGCGGAGGTTTTGGTGGATCGCAAGGTGGTTTTGGTGGATCTGGAGGTGGTTATGGTGGACTTGGAAATAGTTTTGGTGGATCTGGCGGTGGTTTTGGTGGTTCTGGAGGTGGTTTTGGTGGATCTGGAGGTGGTTATGGTGGACTTGGCAATAGTTTGGGTGGACTTGGTGGGGGTTTTGGTGGATCTGGCGGTGGTTTTGGTGGATCTGGAGGTGGTTATGGTGGGCTTGGAAATGGTTTCGGTGGATCTAGTGGTGGTTTTGGAGGATCTGGTGGTGGTTTTGGAGGATTCGGTGGTAGCCTTGGAGGATCTAGTAGCAGTTTTGGCGGACTTGGTGGTGGTTTTAGTGGATCTGGTGGTGGCTTTGGTGGTCAAGGGGCTTTGGGAGGACTTGGTGGCGGTGCTAGTGGATTCGGAGGATATAGTAATTTGGGTGGAGGCCGACTTTCTGGATATAGTGGTGGTGCTTCACCGTTAAACGGTCGATCCTTAGGATTTAATATTGGAAACAGTGGTGCTGGTGCTGGTGTATCTGGTGGATATAGTGCACCCTCCAGTGTTTATGGGACTCCATCAATTGCAAATGCACCGATAGCCACTTCTTACACATCACCAACTACTTCATATGGCCTACCAGCTTCATATGGTCCACCAACTATATCAAGTGGGCCACCTGCATCTTCATATGGACCACCTGCCATTTCAAGTGGGCAACCTGCTTCATCATATGGCCCACCAACTATTTCAAGTGGGCCACCTGCATCTTCATATGGATCACCAACATCTTATGGACCTCCAAGTGGAAATCAATTAGAACCAGCATATGCGGCTGGTATAAAAGGTTTAGGCCATTATTCAACAAGTGGTTCTTCATCATTGAGTTCCTCACCAATTGGCCTTCCATCACAAAGTCACAGTACATCGTTCATAGTTAGTAAGCCAGAAGCACTCACAAGTTCCATTTCACATTCGCAATCATCAGGTACAAACTCTCATGGTCCCTTTCGTCCATCTGAATTTTTAGGTTCCACTTATATATCATCTGCACCTGCTGTACAATATAAAGCTCCAAAAACACAATACTCTTCGGAATATATTGAACAACGTTCTGTCGGTTCAAATCATGATTGCAATCAGTTAGAAGAGCATTCTGGTGGCCCTGGCTCAATGTATTCAGGATCAGATGTCAATTCTGTGGATAGTCACCAACCAAGTGGTTCTTATTCATCACCATCAAACACCTATGAGTCGCCTAAAGATTCCGATGCATCATATGAAACATCTAATGACTCATACTCAAGTTCAAGTACATCGTACAATGCACCGCTATACAATACCATTGAATATTCATCATCTTCTGGTAATTAAATTGTAGTTTATTTTGACGGTGCCATTGTTATTTTTTTAAATTTGTTATTTAGTTTTTAAAAAATTTGTTAAATAAAAAAAATTGTTAAGAAAATTCGTTCAATTTCTTGCTATAATTATAAAACCTTATTGGAATGGTTATTGATCAAAGGGAATTCGAAATATCTAAAACTTAATCTTTCTTTTAATCCATTCGATAGAAAAAATAATCTGAATGCTGAATCTAATTAGATTAGACAGTGATTGAATTAAGGTCTACATGACTCTGATATCTGCTTGCATATAACCAGCGCTATGAAGTTATACTGCGCCAATATTTGCAAAGTATTTCTATAACTGATAGTTGTACCAACTTTACTATTGCTATAAAATGCAGAGCTTTTGGCTATGCGGAAAGCTACATACTGACTTAGCATAATATACTTCTTAATAATATTAGACCATTCTCTATATTTTGCATCAATTATGTCAATATTTTGCTGTTTAATCGAACTAGAAGGATCTATAATTTTAACAGGATAGCTTAAGTCGACTTGAGTTCATCTTTTATATTTATTTATTTATGTACTGGGCTACGGCACAAAAAAAAAATTTCACAATTACCCGACGACACTGCTGCTTCAAGTAATTTATGATGATGAATATGAAAATTGAACATTTAAAAGCTCATTGTTTTTCCTTTATTCTATTTAAGTCGACTTAAGCTGTTTTGGCAAATTGTCACAGAGAATTCATAAAAACTTCAGATAAATGGGTAGTTAAAGTTGATTTTATCAATATATTTGTCTCTATCATTTGGTTTAAGTCCCATATGACTTCCGTCTCAAATTTTGACTCTTTATCGTTGTTTGGCGAATTTCTTTATTTTGCAGTAGGGAAGAATCTTTTAAATCGATCAACTTTCTTAGCTCATCAATTTATAAATCGATGAATAGTTAAAAAAAAATTGATGTCTTGAAAATAAGAAATAACTTCTTCCCAAATTTTGCCCATAAGCTTAAATTAAGTTTCAAAGAAAACTTCATAGGAACAATTTTTTTTATTTTAATATATTTTTTTATTTAGTTTTTAAAAGTGAAAACAATTTAAATTATTTTAATTTTTACTAAAAATCCTTTACATTTCCCTAAAAAATAAGCTCTAAGTTCTTGTCTTCGAAATTATGATTTTTTGAAGTTGAAAAACAATTTCTTCAGCAAAACTATTTTTTCACCTATTATACAAACTTGCTACGAAATAAACAAATTAGCAGAAAGGTTTATTTTAGAAGGCTACAATGGTTATAGATACGTAGTCGCAGATAGATAGATAGGTACTAATAGGGCAAAGGACGCTTTTTATTTGTTGTTCTATTTATTGTACTTCAAATTGCAATTACATTTTAAGGGTCTAGGTCTAGATCTATAGACTAAATTGTCTGTAAATATAATAATTAATAATACAAATAATTCAACCAAATATTTTGTTTAATTTGTTGAATTATGAAAGAAATTTGTCACACCAACAAATTAAAATAATCTTTTGTTGAATCTATCATTTTTCTCTGAGTAAATTATTAAGATATAAAACTTAATAAACATGTCTTCATAGCTATAAAACTACAACAAAGGATTTTATTGAAATATTTAAAATAATTTGAATGTACTTTACTACCTTTTAAAATAATATTTGCTTATTACAATTTTTGTTTTTTTTTTGTTGTTTTGTTTATTATTTTATTGCAACTTACATATATACGAGAGCACTTTCATTCTTTAAACGACAAAAAATGAATGAATTTATCCGGTTTTTTACGCTTCTTGCCCCAAGCCAATTAAGGTGGATCAACAAAATTGTACAGAAATAAAATTGAAAGTGAAAATGTCGCTCAATTTTGTTTGTTTGTTTTTTTCATTTTTTTAAAGGTGGGCAGATATACAACATATTTACTTATATATATAGTTCATGCAATAAAACAAGTGAATAACAGATATCATATAATGAAATGAGCTTGTCGTTGAATGTTTCAATTTGTAATTAAATAATTTTTTTTTTTTTTTTGTGATCATTAATTAATTTTTTTTTTTTGTGTGTGAATGGTACTTATTATCACCTTCATTCTATTGTTGTTCTTCTATGTATACTTATCATGGAATGGAATGATATTATAGCAAAAAGATATATTGTCATATCAGTTCATTTGGATTTGGTTCTTTTTTGATAACGTGTGCATGGATTTCTGTGTGTTTGCAATAATAGACTCTCTCTCATATAGAAACAGGCCATTCTTTATCTCAATTATTATTATTCTATATATGTACCTACAATCCTACATAGTATAATGGATACAGAATTAACTAAAACCACCGATAAATCCGTATTGCCAAACACCGAAAGATCACTGATAACAGAAAAAGAATAAAAATATTTGCATTTCATTTATTATTTATTATTTTATTAGAAATTTTTACACTAAATGTGAATATGCCAAACAAAAAAATCTAATTTTTCTATTATTTATTCTACAGGAAAAGAATCTACTAAGAAATTTCTGGAGCGCCATCTGGATTAAAGGAGCCTCTGGAGGACCAAACATTGTATGGTGAATGATGTATTTATGTAGGTGCTTAGGAATAATAAAAATACATGAACAATTTGTTAAAGCGCAATAAAATTATTTCTAATAAATGGGAGAAACTTAAAAATTCGTCTTTTGTTTTACATGAATTTTAGGTAAAGATCTACAGGAATCATCGGAGAATAGTACATACAAAGATCAACAAGAATTTACATAATATCAGTATTTCTTTAAAATGGGGAAATATCAGAAAACTGATAACGCCATTAGAACGGCTATCCCTTAAAACCCATAAATACTAATTTCATGAAAATATCTCGGAAAATACGGATTTTAAAAAATTCAAGTTTAAAACGGTACATTCAGCGCCATCTCTGAGTTAAATAATCTGCTGCCACTTATGAACTCCTGATCTAAATATTTTTATTTTTTCCAATTAGACATTTTTTTCCCCATTTTTGTGGGGCGTCGTTTAGTAAAAAAATTATTTTTCAAACTATTTTTGGTAAAACAAATTGCCCCACGAAACTAACGAAAAAAAATGTCTAATTCGACAAAATAAAAATATTCGAATCAGGAGTTCATAAGTGACAGCAGGTAACTCAACCCAGAGATGGCGCTGCATATACCGTTTTGAAATTGATTTTTGGAAAATTCATATTTATCGAGATATTTTCATAAATTTTCATGTAATTGGGGGTTTTAAGGGACTGGCGTTCTAATAACGCTATTCCGATATTATTGTATGTTGTAGATCTTTACCTGAAATCTCCTCTATATAGTCTTTATAAATGATTCTTGTTGATCTTTAACTGAAATTGATTCATGAAAAATGAAAAACGAATATTTAAGTTCCTTATATTATATTGGAACAAATTTTGTGTTCTTTAATTAAAATAATTTATTTTTATTATTTCTAAACTCCTGTCATCCTAAATACAGCATCCATCGTCTAGTTTTTTAGCAATGGATTGCCAGGTGAAACTTGATAAGTTCTACTGTGAAAAATATTCTTTTATTAATCGCAATTAATTAGAAGATGAAAAAGTTGTTTTTTGTTTACCTTGGATACATTCCATTCATCTGTTAAAAAGCACCCTAATTAGAATGACGTATGTTATGACCATCATTACACTCTGCAAATTTTTAAACGATTATTTTTAGACGGAATGGAAAAATTGGGCATTATTTTTACGTATTTATGTGAGCTTTAATCTTCGGGTAATCTTACGGCTCTAACCTCATCACCTGATTTCTATCTAAATGTACTACCGTAATGATCGGCTACTGCCAGGTTAACCCTAATCGTGTCACGGTGTGACTCTGTGTCACATTTGAATGAATTTTGAACTTAATATTTTTGATTATTTTATTCCGCGTCTCCAAATTTTTTTCTTTTATCTTGTTTGAATTAACAAGTAACACTAAAAAAAAATAGTAATTGCAAATTTGGAGTTAGGCATGATATCAAAATTGACCTTTTATAGAAAAAGTAACAAAGTAACAAAACTAACGTAACACGATTAGGGTTAAATATGATTTGATTAGTCATTTTTGTCAAGTACATATATCTATTCTATAGCACATTGTGCACATCACAAAAAGTGTTTGGGAAGTATTTTACTAACTGTTCATTATCACACCTCATATAATATGGTTGTGGTTCAGAAAGCACGATTACACATTACGTACGCATATTACTGAAAGGCACCTATTAAAATGTTGAAATTTACATATATTAAATAGTATACTACACAGAGCGAAACGTCTCCTATTGTCTATACTATATGGTATGTAAGTAGAAAAATTAAACTCAAGTCCAGAGGGAAAAAAAACTCCAAACCATGTGAATCTTTCAAATACCATATTTGGTACATATAACATACCTACATACTTATGTTGAGTACAACAAAAAAAAATTATACTTTTGGCAATCGTGAATAATATTAAATCAATGTAAAATGGTTTTGTCTGCAACAGTTATCTTGGCTATTAATTATTTCCGTTTTTTTTTTCTTTTAGAAAGGTAAAATGGTCGAAAAACATTATGAACCTATATGAATTCAATTAATATTCACTTAAGAAAATTGATTTGTTGTTAAATAAAGTGATCTTGATTAGCACGCGCAAAATATGATCGATAGCACATCAGGTAATTGTTGAAACTTAATTTATTTTATTTTTTAGTTGGAATTGCTGTACTTTAAATAGTTTTAATCATTAAATAGTTAACATATTTCTGTAAAAAAAAGTGGGAATATACTAGCTATATAACGATGGCTTATATACAATACCCGCTAACTCATAGTACATCAAAATGAGTTAGCCGGTATTGTATATAAGCCATCGATATATAGAACATGTTTTAGAAAACCTCTCAATAAATCAGTTAACTCAGGCATCGGAAACCTATGACCCCTGGGTCACCAAGTCGGGTCACCAATATCGATGGCTTACATACAATATCCGTTAACTCATTTTTACCGATTTTTTTTTTATTGAATACAATTGATGTTTATGCAACCCTGCACCTATGGTAAAATTATCACAAAAAGTTTGTTTTAAAAATTTCGTTTTTTTTGCAATGTTTCACCATCCGCTAATTCAATACGCTATGAGAAAATATAAATAATACGAGTAGACTAACATTTTGGTTTGATTACAAAGTTGCAGAAATGAACGTACAGCGACATTTTCCGACTGAATCTCATTATTACTCGACGACCATTTATTCCCGTTAACGATGAAGTTAGATGTAAGCAAGAGCAGATGCATGATCACTGATCAGCGGGTGATCAGGGCTTCTATTGGTCGGCTGGGCTCTCTGATTGTATGCCACCTAACGCTGATCGATAGGATACCTGCCGACTTGCTGATCACCTATATGAACACTAATTTCTGACATTTACGAACCGTACAAAATAACGCTTCTGCGCATTATGAATGTTTAAATTTAGTAACAGTATGACAGGGACGGATGTAAAAAAAATGAAATTACCCATTATGACTCGAACGGTATTCTTAATAGTCACATTTTCGATAAATTGACCCGCAACCAGAAAAGATTACCGATGCCTGAGTTAATTTATTCATTTGCAACATTTAGATTTAGATGCCTTTAAAACTATATGATTTGCAAACCTGAGAGAAAAATCGAAAATAACAAAATCTGTATGTTGTACCCTCCTCCCCTACAGTATTTTTACGGGTTTAAGAAAATATATCAAATTTTTTAATGGCACCAAATAAACAAAACAATTATCAGTCAATCGAAGAATTTTTAAATGTACTAAAGTTGAACTAATTTCGGTATAAACACAGACCACAATCATTATTTGATATACATACATAGATACAAATGCCGGCCCCAGACATTCACTTAATAAAATCTAACTGCAGACATTTTTCTCTTTACATAACTCGTTAACATTGTTTATTTAAAAATTAATTTTCTTTTTATTTTTCTTCAATCCATACTTGTACAATACCACATTGTGTTGTTATTGAATTTCTTCGTTAACTTCTATGCACCTCCCCCTATACCAGTATAACTTACAAAAATGTTTTCATTTTCAATGAAAGCTTGTGTATAAAAAAAAATCAAGTTTTCGATAAAAAAAAGAAAGAAAAAAAAGTTATTTACACTTAAACTGGGCGGTCAATAATCAAACGTGCATACAATTCAACCTCATGACCAATATCAAAAAGAAACATCAAAATGATTGTACAAAACTGCAGTCATATAAGGTTACCAGAGTGTGCACTCACATTACAACATTTTCTATGCACAGAAAAGTGCATTTCTACCAGTAAAACTAGTTCAAGTTCATTGGTATAAAAGAAGCCAGTACGATTTGCGCGTTTTCATTTATACTTGAACTAACGGCGGCAAATTATAATTTATTTTAAACCAACTTAATTATTTCATTGGTACGTACAGATTTTAATGTTAAATAATTAATTGCAAATTTAAGTGTCATTAATGAGATTTTATTTTGTTTTAGTTCATCATCCGTTTTGGAAGTGTTTTAAGTTTTACTACACCATAAAGTGAAAATAAATTCTTGGATTAAAAACAATGAAGAAAGTGGTAGGTTTATGATACGAAAATTGTAAAACAAAATTTTTATATATTCAAAAAATAAGAAATATGTAATTCGGCACACGTTAGGAGGGGGTGGGGGGGTTTTATGCCACTTAAAATTTGTTTATAATAATCGGAGGATTAAAGTTCAGCATCGAGACTACACGCAAATTAAAGCTGAGGCTTGTACTGTACACATCTAACAATATATAGACATTTGAGTCTATCTAGCTAGATCTAGACGTTTAATATTTATTTTGAATTTTTCAAAATGAAATTTTCATCCAAAATTTAAGCCGTTTTCAGTTGTTTTATAGTAAATGAGTGGAAATAGATTCTACATTCTATACAATTCTATACAAGTAGAGATAAATTCTATACAAATCACTCGAAATGTTCACACATCAATTAAAAACGTTAGGATTATTAATTTTAAGAACAAATCTATCGAATCCTGGGAACAAACATTTTTTGTTCAGATTTTTCCAATTTTCCCTTACATATCGCTTAGATTTGCAATGAAAGTTCCTTAAAAAAATCATATCTTCTGAACTACTAGACTATTGTTTGAAGAACTTTTATTTTTCAGTTAGCTGCTATCGAATATCTATCAGAAATTTTTTTTTTGACCCACAGTCCATCAATATGGAGACATTTCCATAGAAAACGGAGAAAAAAACATCACATAAATAAAAGATTTTTTAAATATCGGGAAATTGGAATTAAGCCTTGAGATCCGCAAATTATCCGCAAATTATAGCTGAGGCCTTTACGAATTTAACTATCAATTTTCCAAACTAAAACTTCATTTTTCTTTCGAAATTTTTAGCTATTTTCATACGTTTTTAATGTTCCAAAGTAAAGATATGGAAATCAAAAAGACAAAGTCTTAGATAATTTTTTTTTTATTGGTTTTATTATATTTTGTTTAATTAATACTAAAGATTAAATAATTTGATTAATTAATGTTTCCATTTGCAGATTGTTCTGTTAATAAGTGGTCTTGTATCTACAGCATATTGTACCACATCACGTCCCGACCACTTAGAACAAAGAAAAAATATAAGACAATCTGCGGACGTACAACCGTCACTTAATTCATTAACCTCTAGTCAAGATGGACCAACAAAACAATCATCGTCCCAACAGCACTCATCGTTTTCCAGACAGACACCCAATCAAGATTACAATACAGCCGGTCAACCGCACAGTTCCATTTACACTCATATTCAATCGTCCGGCCAACAACCAAATTCCCCGCAAGGAGGATACATACTATCTGTGAGTGCGCATGGAGGTCAACCAGGTACTCTGTCAACGGGTTAGGCGATGGTGTCCATAACAACATATTACATACAATTCTATTTCTTTTTCTATATTCTAGCAGGTCCTACGCCAGTTATAATGCAATATCTTCCACAAAGTCAACCGACCAATGGTATTCAATATTTACAGTTAATTCCAACTCGTCCACTTATTGTTCCGATAAGTCCATACATATCTCAAATGCCACAATTTAATTCGGTTCAACCGACAACTGCACAATATGCACCGAACGCTGTCTACAGCCAATCACCGCAAAGTTTTCCGGCCTACAGTTCAACCATACAAAATCCCATGGCTGGATATTCTTCACCGGTCGTATCGTATTTTCGACCACATTCTGGCATACAGATGATTAATGGACCAGTGGACATGAGTTTGAATACAAATGAATATATTCCGATACAAGGTGGCTTAAAAGTTCGAAGAGCTTAAAATGTTTTGTTGTTTTATTTATATTTTGTTGTTTTTTAATTTTTTAAAATGAATTAAATTATATTAATTGTTGTTTGTTTGAAGTTTTTTTTTTTTTTTAATTTTTAGTTGTTCATATGTAGGCTGTGTTGTTAACCTATTGGTATTCATTTCAATAAAGTAGTAACCTAACAATATGTAATTTTCTTTAATTATGTAAGTTCTTTTAGTAATTATAGATTTCACTATGTATTAAAATATGACTTGAATCAATGCTCTGTGTAATTTTGAATTGTGTGAAGATTTTCTATCTAATGGTTATTTTCGTAAATAAATAAATAAATAAAAATTGTAATTCTCAAACAAAACAAAAACGCAAAGTAAAGTGAAGCGAAAACACAACACAATGCAATTTCGAGATTTTTCTTTTTATTGGTATATTCGTTGGTATATTCTATATTCTAAGGAAAATTTAGCGAAACGATCCTTTTTTTTATGAAAATAGCATAAGAAAATCTATTTGAAACGAACTGAATAATTAGTTAGTATTTATTTGTATTGAAATGTTTTTATTTAATGAAACAAGAAAATATGCATCATCAGACATGAATTCTCACAATATGCAATGGAATGAGTACTTTTATAAAGAAATGATTTTTTTTTATTCACATTATCTGTTTATTCATCCATGATCCAAGGTAGATTAGGGAAAAAACAAAATATTATGCTATCAAACAGTTGTATCAGAAATTCCTATAGGAAAACACATCTGCCTTTGGTACCTTTCCTTTATTGTCTAGGAATGCATTCTTTAAAATATTATTTTAAAATTTTTTTTTTCGAGTTTCCGTCTTAAAAAATATAACGCTTCGTGCCTGATAGGTATGAACGAAGCAAACTATAAATTATTTCGAGTTTTAAGTAAAAATCGCTTAGTTATAGATGTATTTTGATTAATATAGCTACATACATAGAACCTTCTTTATCTATAGACTTTGGACTATGGACAAAAATAAACAAAAACTGAAAAATTGGCTTAGATATTAGGTGCCAATTATACTATCGTTCTTCAAATATAATAACATATTTTAAATGATGTTATATAGGTAATCAGCATTTAAAACAATTATGTCCAATCAGATGAAACACTTTTAGTAAAATACATTTTTTATTTGTCCAATAATAAATTATGGCAATTTAATTTTGGTGGAACAATCAAAATTTGTTTTGTACGTTTTTTTTTCTTTGAACAGATGGAAGAAAACAAATTATTCCATTAAAAGTAATTATACCGACAGTAATTCATCAGATTACGACACACTACTGTATAAAATATGTATATGAAGTATGAACAGATCTATTTTGATAATAGGTAGGTAATGCAATGGTTAGTATTTTTGTATTGTACGAGGTACCTACCTTCTTATTCTATTGTATAAGATTTTTTTTTCTTATAAAATAATACTATGGGGATCACATAACATATTATTTATATATAATTAATCATTTTCAAAGTTCATCATACATGCAAAAAATTATTATTTATACAAAAGAAACGTTAAATTCCTATGCATGTGTGCAAAATATAGATAATCGATTAGTTCTTGCAAAAATATTGAACAATAATTAAAGAGAAATCAAATAAATTGTTCATGTATGTATCTAACTACTGTTTTTACTTATAAACTGTGTTATTAAATCTTTCCATTATTTTCAGTGATTGTAGGCGAAATTACAACAAAGCCTATTTAGCTGAAATTAAACTAATAACAAATGAATTAAAATTTGTAAAAATTATTAAGTAGCCCAAAGTACGACACTTTCCCCTATAGTATAAATATTTTATTAGGAATTAACTGATATTTTAAAAACAAAGAATTTTTACTTAGTAGGTATTAATTAAAAAAATATATTGTCTCGAATCGTATCCTTGTTTGGTTGTTAATACGAGTAAATTCACAAAAAAATCGAAAATAATTTTACACTACATTTTTATAAGTCAACAGTAATAGTTTGGGTGCCGGTGTCCTTATAAAGTTCAATTAAAACGCCAAACCCTATAAACAATGGCTCGATTGGTTCATAACTGTCGTTAATCATAAGCAACGGCAAACTATTCAGTTGGAATTAAATTCAATTTCTTGTACAAGTAGGCCCCCTACAACGCGGTACTTCTACAACGCGTTTTCGCTGCAACGCAGTTTAGATAATGAGGATTTGTTTTCTATTACGCGGTCTTTTCTACGTTTTTTTCTAGGAACGTATCTACCGCGTTGTAGAAGGCCTACCTGTACATTAAATTAATTTAAAACTGATCTCCACCACACATAACTTGCCTGACAACCAATTATCTGGATGAACAGAAAGGGACATTCAGGATTGAGACGAGAATGTCTTCTCTCTATTGTCTAAAAAGAATATTTTTTCCATTTAGTTATTTTTTTGTTTAATAAGTTTTACATTAAAAGAGACTAATTTATTTTTTACAAAATTTTGGAGCCTACCATTTGCACTACAGCGCGGCGGACGACAAAACACCCTATAGACGATGAAATAGAATCAACTTAGAATAGATGAAATGGAGAGCTGTAACTGGAGTCATGTGTGATAAACAAATGCCACGACAGCTAACTCCACGTACAGCTGAAATGGGAATGCTCTGAGATGGTCCTGTGGTAGGACGATGTTTGACTACGTACGAAACGAACATAGCGCCTATACAAGAGAATTTAAAGGAAGGACACCTCAGATCGGAGTAACATATGGTTAAAAGAGCTATGGCCATAGATGAACCGAAACGTGAACCCGAAAGTCAACATGGTACTCAACCATCCAAAGCGACATGAAAAAATTACAATTTAACTGTAGATACGCAAAATAGAGGACATTCCGAACGCAAAGAGATAACCCTGTTTGAACAGGATAACGCTAGGGAAAAGAAGAAGACTCTTTATTCTAGTATTTCGTCTTTTTCTACAATTCACATATTTAAAAAAAAAATTCACCTATCTTAGCACAACTACATTCCATGTATTAATTTAACGATAGGTATTTTTACGTAAGTCTGATTAAATTAAAATACTTGTACGTACCTGTGGAGGTACTAATTGTACATATGTATGTATATAATATGTACCAATAATATATTTAATATAAACTCTCATCAGTTTTAAATGCTTCCAAGAACGGATGGTAAAATAAAAAAGTCTACATTACAAGTATGGAAAGTAAAAGTGAATTAAATTCATCAAAACAAAACTATTTGGAGTAAATTTGTAAAGAGATCACAACGATTAGTCATATTTATTATTAATGATCGACATGATTGATTGCTCAATTGCTAAACAATAGGTGGAAAAAAATCTAAAAACATATTGTACCTACATATTATTAAAAAAAAAAACAAATGGCTTAGAATTTTGACAATACCTAAATAAAAAAAAAATATTTGCAGTAGCGTTAGGAATTGTTGCACTACTACTTCATAAATCAAAATTTGTGTGACAGTAATGGAGATATTTTAGATATTATGCACTAGCTGAGTAAAAACGGTTTTCCATATAAATGTCGCATTGATCGATCGATATAATAATACCACACCCCCCCCCCTCTAAAGAAAACAATTCGCACGACCAAAAGTATAGAAAACCAATAAAGAAGAAAAAATTGGCTACGCTGATTAAAATATACCCGTATGAGCATGTACTTGTTTATTATTTACAACTTTGTCCGTGTCTATTTTGTCTGTACAATAAGTTAACCAAGGGTAAATTGAGTAAAAATGATTAAAAACCCTAGAAATGACATAAAATTGATGGCAGCGCCATAACGGTATTTCGTGGAACTTTTTAGTCTATGAATGAAAAATCTTCATTTTTTTATTCTCTATCATTTTCATCATATTAATTTTTTTCGTAATCTAAATACTTTTTAAAAACCCTACGAATTTAATAAAATTGATTGCAGCGCCATAATGCTAGGTCGTACTACTTTTTGGTCTATGAAAAAAACCTTAATTTTTGTATTCTCTATAATTTAATTCATTTTTTCTACATTTCGACTATTTTTCGAGTAAAAGAATGGTTTACATCAAAATTAGGTAAACACTGTACCACAGCCTCCCCTATATTTTCTCCGATTTCCTCCAAAAACAATAGAGATCTTACTCTAGGACTACATAATAAACTGTCAAAATTTCAGGTTTCTAGCTTTAGCCGTTTGGCTGGAATCTTGATCACGGACAGACGAACAGTCAGACAGACGGACATAGACGGACGGTCAGACGGACGGACATGCATATTTCGACTTAGAATTTTACGAGAATGATAATGGTGTTGAAATTTTTTTCTACAATAAGTATTAAGGGGCGTTACAAACACCGTACCAAAATTATAATACCCTTGATTAACATCACACAGGTATAAAAATGCCAATAGGCCCGTACCTACATTGCTCCCTTTAAAGAAACAAAATCGCGCCAATTGCTGCATATCAGACAGGATAGAGCTTTCCTTTTGGCC
Organism: Platyura marginata; assembly: GCA_026745375.1. Lineage (NCBI taxonomy): Eukaryota > Metazoa > Arthropoda > Insecta > Diptera > Keroplatidae > Platyura > Platyura marginata. Next base: position 16,106 of record JANSTT010002751.1, read on the forward strand.
TTCTTTTAAAGTTTTAATAGCTATTTCTGTATTCATTCTCTCTTATGCATTATAAGATCTTTGCCGACTTTTTTTATTTTTGCTAAAAAAAATGTTTCCGCAAAAGAAACTTTAAAGTGTCCGTCTAATATTTCATAAGCAAATTTTATTATAAATATTTCTCGATAATATCTTAAGATTTTCAAAGCATGTTCAAAATATGCTTTAAAATGCGAATTTTATCTTCATAGATTAAAATGTAACATCTTAAAATGCAAAAATAAAAGAATTTGAAAATTTATGCAAACAAATTATTATTTTTTGTTTTGTTTTCGCTGGAACAATGTTAAAAACATGTAAAACTTCTTTAATTATATGAAAGGAGATTTTTGTTGATAAACAAAACTTATTGTGTGGATCGATCGATTGTTTTGTTTGAAATTGAAAAACAATTAGGTAGCAAGGTAGCATAGATAATAAATATGAAAGGTAATTGCTTCATATAATTTAATTCATATATCCAGGTAATTTACCTTTTTAATCATTAAAATCCAAAAAAAAAAATATATATTTTAAATGAATCATTAAACTTATATTGGCCTTTCTAATAATTCAGTTCTTAGTAATTTCATGTACCTACACTTATCTTAGTTACATTATCTACACTTTTCCTGGGTAATTTTAATTGGTAATTGTAGGTATAATGGTAACATCGCGTGTTTTTAATCAATCAATTTGTTTATTACGACAGTCACTATAAAATAAGTTAATTTGTCTTATCAAAAATGTCCTTTAAATAATGTCCTAAAAGAAACACCTCCCAACACAATATGTTCATCTTGTTTAAGTTTCATAAATATTTCCTGTGCTTGGGATATTATCTTAAAACCTAATCACTTACTGGTACGCAATTTAGAAGATCTTAAACCAAAGTTGTTTGTAAAATTTAGAAGGAACTCATACAAAATGGGGTAGTCGTCCAAAGGCTGTGTTTTTTTTCAGTTGTCAAGTTGTGTGTTGTGTATTTTGTCTAGAACATAACATCAAAGTAAACGTAAATGAAATTATTTGTCGGCTATATAATCTGTAAAGATCTTACAGGCAAGATAAGATAATTTTAAATGGGTAATGCCACTTTTTTTAAAAACTACTACTAACGATCCAGACATTTGTCGTATTAACCCATTAACGGCTATTGGGTAATATAATGCTCAATCTTAGAAAAAATCTAGCTAGAACCAGATGAGAGATATCGGGGTAAATGAAGGATATTAATACTCAAAAATAATTTGGGGGTCATATAGTATCATGTCTTGATGGATAGTTAGCGGGTCAAAGGTCAAGAAATTTACAAAATCGGAAAAATTGCACGGAAATAGCTCTGAAAAATTGGGTGACTAGAAAATCGGAAAACCCTCATGGTACCTAATAGCCTTACGTGTCCTCTATCTGACAAAAATATATTCACCTAAGTGGAACAGCTCACCTGTGCTTCAGGCATGATTTCATGTCAAAATACCCAATTCGCTGTTAGAGGGTTCTAAAAATCGTAAAACTGCCATAAAAAAAACTATGTTGACTGTGTATTTCAAAATGTGACTGTGTATTTCAAAAAAAAAAAAAAAAAATTATCATGTCAATATAAATACTCTAAATAGTGTCTGTGGACGAAGGAATCGGGGGTCAGTCGTTAATGAGTTAAAACTTATTTTTTAGTTTCTTACATCAAAATGATTAACGTTTTTTTTTTTTTTTTAAATAGTCTCAAGCTAATATGCCGTCTAGAACTATCCTTTCATACACAACACATTCTGAACAAATTAATAAATTTTAAAAAAAAGTTATGCGACTTATGATTAAATTAATTTTGTTCATAAAGAAACTAATTAAAAAACGATTATGATATATGAAAGATTAAAAGTTACAGAAAGGATGAAAATGGCCACATTTTCAAAGCTTTATTTCTACAATGTTGAATGACAAAGCTTCATATTTCTTTTTTTTAAAATTTTTAATTCATTCTAGTTTTTGCATTAAGAAAATATTGATGTAATATTAGAACAAAAGGTATCCACACTACATATCAATACCTACCTACACTTTTTATTCCTACCTCTCTCGATATATTTTACTACCATGTGCTTTCGCTGTACGTGTACTGTACATTTCTCTTAACTTAAATCGAAAAATATAGTTATACCTTCGCGCATGCTATAAGTCTGCTTGGTGTAGTAGATATGTAGGTAGATATAAATACAAAAAGCGATATATCGGAATATTTATATAACACCATCATCTGACCAACCTGCAAAATATTGCGTTCACCGACCGAATTCTTGTCAATGAACGACATTTTATGTACGTACTTCAATTGAAAAGTGGATTGGAATATATAAATTGAATGGCCCCACTATTGGTTCGTTGTAGTACTTAACTCACTTTAGTGCAATCAAGATCCCTTTGCATTTGATTTTTCTTGTTAAATTTGTGGATAATATTTTTGTCAATAAAATGGTGAGATCCTTTTCAATAATTAATAATATGCATGATGATAATTGGATATATGTAGATTAATTAAGCTTTCATTTGTAAGCTTTATATATTTGGATTGGTGTTATTTGATTTGAAATTCGCGCGTTTTATCCGGTATCGAAATTAAATTTGAATTGTGTAATGTGATACAAAATAACAGTGATTTAAAATGTTACTTGACTGAAAGGACTTAAAATGTAAATAATTAAATAGAAAAAGTGTTAAGATAACATAAAGAGGGGTGTTGCAGTGTCCAAATGTGTAATTAATCTGGTTCTAAAAATATGATAATTATTGCGAAGTATAGATATGTCCACTGTTTAAACTTTTTTAATTATATTTAGGTGCTTTAGAATCTCAACAAGAAAAATTGTTCTACATACATATGTGGCTACTTACATAAGAAAAACAAGGAAAAATATTTCTAATTTCATTCGCATACTTTTCATATACATATGTACGCGTACAGGTATCCCTCCTATAACACTGTAGATAGAATGCAATATAATTTCGTGTTATATGAGACTATTGCAGAACTACAGTGTTATACGAGAATTTTCGTAATTTTCTTATCATGTTATAGTGAAACCGTGCTATAGTATATCGTGTTACACGAGAATTTTCGTAATTTTCTTATCGCGTTAGATATTGAAACTGTGTTGTAGGAGGGCTACCTGTATTAATTTTTTGTATAGGCACCCCCTTAGAAACTATAACACTTGATTGATTTTTGCTAGGGAGTCCCTTGATCGAATTTATTCTAAAAGGGATGCACGACTAGCAAACATATCAAAACAATTATACAATCTTTGAAGCAGATAATGCATTTTTTGCCATGTAGTTAATTCTACATTTTTTTACGAAATGAGTTCTTGCTCTGTCTCTGTACTGAAAATCAAAAGTCAATGCCAACGAATGAAATGACAGAAATATTTTTTCTTCAGAATCTAATGATTGGATAAATAATGTCTAATAAACAATATCTTTGTTCTAAATTCTATCTCCTCCAATTCAAAAGATTATATGCAGGGCCAGGGTTGATAAAAGTCATCAAAATTTAAAAATTATTGTCAAGCCAAATGTTACCGATTTTTAAAAGTAAACATGTGGGATATTTAAAAAAATTCATAGTCGCAAAATAGGAGGATCATGGGTGATTAAAGTGAAAAATTATGATTTTCAGGATTGTCCTTTTTTTTCATTTTATATTTTTTCTTTACTTCAAATTTATTTAGAATGGCATTAAGGATATGTATAAGGAGTTCCGGAGATATTTAATTGTTATCATGATATTTTCAAACTTTTAAATACAAAATTATCTCAACTATTTTAAAATATTAACAGAGGCATATGACAAGGTATTTAGGACCACTTTACGAAAATATTTTGTTTTTTAAATCTAGTAGTAATTTGCTAGAGTATTTGTCTTAGAAATTTTTTTTATTCATTATATTTTTTCTGACTGGACAACATATTAAAAATTTGGAATGGTATGAAATAATGAGAAGAATATAAAAATATATACTTCTCTACCAGAATAACGCTACTATCAGTTCTAATGAATTTTCTATGTATTTAAACATTTGGCATTGATAATCTCTTCCTAGGGATAATTCTAATTACATAATCAATTGAACTTTTATTCCTACATTCAATACTTAAAACAATTATTCAATTCTTGTTATATATTCTTGCTATATGATGTTATAACAGTCAAAAAGTCTTTCACTTCAAAAACAAAAAAACTTTCCTTTAAATATGTTGTTGTTTTGTTCTTGTTTTTTGTCAAAATGCATACAACACAAAATCACCTTCACCCACAAATAAAACAAAGCACCAGCAAATAGACTACAAAAACATTTTTTACATCTATCATAACTTATCTATTTTTCTTGCATAACTATAGCGGAAGTACAAAAATGTCTGTTGTCAGTGAACGAAAGTAGCCGGAAAAATAATAAGAAAAGAAGCAAAATTCATCGGTTTATTATTTTTAATTATAATGAAAAGTCAACGCTGGACATTAAAAAAAAAAAACATGAACACTTGTAAATATTGCCCAAGTATATGGATTCGATTTCATTTTAAACCGGATTCATTGCTCACAAGATATATCAGAAGAAATACCTTTTCTAATTGCAACAAGATGTATACGGAGACAAATACGAATACATATAGTTATTTGAATTAATTATAATTTTTTTTATGCAGTCTGCTCAAAGTCCCTTGGATGTTTTCTTTATCAGGGGCACTTATTGATCGAGAGCTTCAGAATGAATTTGAAGTCAATTACATAACAGACCATATACAATCAAGTATAAACTAACGTAAACTGTCAACTATTTCGGAGAATCACATAATTTAAGTAATAAGTCTTAAACAAATGACTATTTTAATCTCCCCAGTAAAGCAGTAACTTAAATGGTTCATGTTAGGTATATAAAATTTGAAACAAAAAGTCTGTAGTCGTATATTAGAAATTCACATCAAAACATCTCAGTCAAAATATTAATCTTATTAATGCATTCCCCCCCTAATTTATAACCAGAAATAGCCAAAACCTTCAAAATCATGGTATCCAATCAATTCTTCAACTATACGTAGTACAAAGAAATTACTAGTATCTACTACAAATAATCGAATCATAAATAAGCATATTGAAGTTTTGTATAAATAGCTTTCATAGAAAAGGTTCGTCGCTTACTTAAATCTTTTGTTTGATTTACATTATATCGCATCGTGCTTTTATAGCATACCACCAATACTTAAATATTAAATATTATTTTAACTTAGGTAGGTATGTAGGTAGGAATGTACGAATTTAATTTTATATATACGAACATATAAAATAGAAGAGCTTTTAATTAGATTTTATTAATATTACCTCCATAATGTATGCCAAACTTTTGTTTATAGACAAAACATGTATAGATTCCGAAAAAGCCAAAATGCATATGCATTAAGTTATTGTATTAATCTATATGGCATGTATAACTGATTTAGGTGGAAATAAGACATTTTACCTACATTTTACATACTGCAGAAATAAGATGAAAGCTTTTCTTTCTTTTTTAAAACCTGAAAAAAAGGCAATATTGCTATAACTTTATTAACAGAAATATCATTAAAATGTACAAAAAGCGCTATAAAGTAATGTTGAATGTCGAAAAAGTGGTTTGGTCATTTATATAAATATGAACCAGATTATCACTCAGTGAAAGTGGTTTTTTTTCTTCTCAAACATCATTTTATCACAAGTAGGTACCTACCACAAGGTATTTGTATCAGAAGAAATATTTTAATTTATGGTGATTATGGTGATTTAATCGCATCTGTGAAGGTTATAAGAGCAACCGTTTATGTACTGATGTAATTAAACCTGTCGCGGGGTTATTGTACTCGCTGTTATTTTCTATGAAATTATGCTTCAAGCAATTAAATAAAAAAGAATTTATTGGTAAGTATACCTATGCGTAATAAAAAGAGAAATGTACCACCAATCATATGTAGACGAACAGTTAAAATACTTGTAAAACAATTATGAGAAATTTGAAAATCGAGCGAGAAATTTATATTTCTGATATATGTATGTAAGTCGATTATATGTACATTGGTATATACATATACATGCATATATGTATGTATATCACTGACTTAACAACAACACTTCGTAAAACTCAGTTGTAGAAAAATGCATTTTCTTCCTTACCCTAAACAGTATAAGAGGTCAGAGGAGTGAATCAAGGAAAACAGTTTCACTTCAGATACATACAATCGAAAAGAAACTTTTCGGCAGATCTGTGAAACTTCAAGAAGATTGTAAAAATTCAATTTGATTTCGAATAAGTTTTAAAATCTAAGTCTTGCGTTTTCTGGGGCCATAATAAAGGTATCTGATATAGAAGTTTAAGATAGAAAGAGCTATAGTGTGTAGTTAGTTAGTTAAAATATATAAATTAATAGAAACATTTTGTTTTTGTAGAAATTCATCATTTGTTTTATCTTCTTTGTGCAATTGGTTTTTGGTGATGAATCACAAAAAATCAATTTGGAAGATATTGAAAGAGACAATTTAATCAGTGAGAGATTATCGCAAAGTAAAGAGGAACTAGAACCACAACAGACCCAGCATTTACGACCACCAAGTATTCATGCTACCGAAACAAGCTATGAGGTTTTTAAAATTGTTATAAACATAAATATGACCCTAATTAATATAATTAAATATTTTTAGATTCACCACGATAACCGCGAACCTTATAGTGAAAGCAACGCAAATGTAGCTTATTCAAGGCAATCACAAACAAATGGTAATTATGATGACCAGCAAAATAATATTCAGTATGTAACAATTTCACCACAGAAATCTCAACAAGAAAAAGGTTAATTCTTTTAAAATTATGTTTGGGGGCTTCCATTACAATGGATTTTTGTTATATTTTTAGAATATACCCAGGAATACGCACCACATGCATCACCGACATACACGCCCGTACATGAGGAGGGTCGAACAAATACTGCACCATCAAGGCAATCTCTAGTATCACCGATTATTCCAACCCTGAGTGCAACACCATCACCATATTTAGCCCAGCAACCACAATACGTGTATGTACAAGCAAGTGCGCCAAATACCGCACCACAATATGCCGCTAACAGTTATCCTCAAATGGGACTGATTGCTCAAAATAGTTTTCCCACTGCACAACAATACCAAACAGCACTTCGCTATGCAACAACTAACGAAAATAATGTAGAGTATGGTCATGCTCAACCACAACAGCTACACACTTCCGTTTCCTATGAACAGCCAGGACAAAGTGGCGTTGCGTATCTACAACAGCAGCCACAGGAGAATGTTTTATATAATCAGCCACAGTATGTCCAGTATCTTCCATTGGCCAATCAAGGATCGTAAGTCGTTTTGTTTTTATAATTTTAATTCTGATACTGCGCGATTTAGTAATCAAGCGTCAATTAAGCTTATAGTCTGACTCTGAGTATTTAATGTGTGATTCAAAGGGTCCTGATCCGATTATCAGGTTCATAACACGATTTTTTTTTAAATTAATTTCCATCACTTTTTATCTAATACCTAATCGACTAAATTTAGGTACCCTTAAAAACAAATAAACAAACCAACAATAAAACGATATATGATTAATATCTACAAAGAATTATTAGATTTATGTCCAAAATCCAACCACAGCAATATCCAATAATGAGTTATACGTTGATTGTTTTTATTTTCTATAGCAATTCGTTCAATGTTTCACCTTTGACCATTAAAATAGAAAAAATATAATTAACTTCAATTTGTTAAAACCTAATTAAGATAAAATATTCTTTGATATATTTTTAATTAGTTTCCTTTAATTTACAAGATCATAACATTGAATAAAAAATATTCCGTTCAAGAAAAGACGGAAAAAATACGAATTACTAATGAATTCTTTATCCTGCTGGGTCTTCAAACACTTTACGATCAAAAGATTAAAATTAAAATTTACATAAATAAAATTTATTCTCCTATATGTATCTTTGACAAGATCATGAAAATGAAAGTAATTCTACAATGCACGATTTACCATACACAAACACATAACCTGTGCAATTACATAGTGTACATAAATACCTCACAGGTGCCTCTTCTAGTTAAGTTAATTAGTGAATGAATAATTTCTATAAGACGAATGGATAGAAAGAGAAAACAAATATCTTAGATTAATTACGATCGTTCAGCATTAAAATAAATTTTAGTTTTTGAATCATTATTTATGTTGCAATTTCGCTCATTGCATGTACACGTACAGGTTTACACATAATTATTTGCATAACGAATATTTTGTATGTTTATGTAGTCCTAAACATATCGAAACCAATTACTTAATAGACAATTAACAAATGTATCCTGAAATAAGAGGCCATTTGTAAAATTAATCAACAAATCCACATTATTATGATAACAAATCATCACTACTGTCCGATCAATTTCCGATTTTAACAAATCACATTAAAAGTAAAGTCAGATAAAGGAAAATTCACAAGTAAACTAGAAAAACGACTACAGGTAATTTTTCCACCCCGTAAACAACTATTTTAGTTATAAGGACATGCATAACTATTAAAAGTTTGTTTTTCGCACGATTTTTGTTATTTACTTTGCACATCGGCCATATTAAATTTATTTCCTCAAAATGGCCAACAGAGTCAAAATCATAAAATTAACTTATCTTTTTTACATTATTTTTAGCGTCTTAAATGATTTCCTACAACTTTGTGGAACATAAATTTTCCATAAAATGTCATATGAAGTAGATATTTAACGGAAAACTGTAAAACTGTAACTTTTTAAAAATTAACCCTAATCCTACCAAGGTGTGTCTTTGAGACACATTTCATTTTAAAAATTCTGCAGCTCATTTAATACGTATATTACTGATCGAAGGCTTTATATATTTTATCATTTGACATTTTTACAAAAAACAAACTTTTAACTTTTTATCTACATTCAAATTTAATAAAAATAAAAATTACTGGCACAATCTGGCTATCTAAAATAGCCTGGTTGGATTAGGGTTAAAAAGTTGTGTGCCGGTTGGGCTTAAAAAAGTTGCAAACCGCACTACTTAACTTTTTTTATATGAAGTAAATTAATATAATACAGTAAAACCTTGAATTGCGAGTAACTTTGTCTACGAGACAAATTTTTAATAAATTTTAACTTGATAAACGAGCGTTGTCTTGCAATACGAGTAGTACGTATACACAGTGGCGGCCGCTGGCCTGAACTGCAGCCTCTCCTAATTTATCAATAAATATAACAATACCAAATCTTCAAGATCTTCATTATATCAAAAATATTCTTATCTAGTTCTAAAAAAAGCAATAATTTTCTCTCCATAAGCTACTTCAAAAAAATAATTCGCTTCAATATACTAGTGCTTTGGATTACGAACATGTTTCCGGAAAGAATTATGGTCGCAATTCAAGGTTTTCCAGCACTTCAATATTAACAGTTTCCAAATTGTCATCCAACCATAATCTGATTAATGTCAATTGAGTTGCTGGACTTTAACCTTAAAACAGTTGGGTTAATATGCGTGTATCTTAAAAAGCCAAATTATTTATCCATTGAAAATTAACTACGGCGAAAAAAATTAGGCATAATAATCGTAAATATATATAATTTAAAAATGTTGCTAAACAAACCATACGACATAAGTACATATAGTGTTGAATAATTAGTTAAGTTAATAATATGTATACTAAATTGAAAAAAATATTAATAGTTAATTAATGTCCCGTATACAACACAGAAATTAATAACAAATGGCCCGGTATTAAGTAACAATACTTATGATGTCAAAACTATTTCAACAGCCAAAAAACTATACTACATATTTACCTATAATAACTGTATCGTGATGTGATGTGTCCAGATACTGTCATTAATACCAAAACCATCATTTATCATCTCGGGATAAATATCATTGAGTGCTTATTGTGCTAATTTATATTTCTTCTATTGTCTGATCGCTCCATAATTATACGATTATCATTATGATTGGATTTGTTAGCTGTCATTTAATTGTAATGTTGCCTTAAACACATCATTAATGATTAATTGTTGTTCGAATAGGTATAAATAATTTAAAAAAAATATTATTAAAATAGATGAATGAAAAAAGCGTGTAATTTATTCCTTTTTTGTGCACATTGTAATGTTTATTATTGGATTTTAAAAGCGGCTAATAGAAATTTTAATTGTAATTGTAAAGCCATCTGTCAGTATAAGCTTTAAATCTAAATTAGTAATATTCTTTTCCTTTACAAATATTTAGCAACTATCTCCTTACTTAATTTAAGTTTTTTCGTCTCTTAATTACTTTTATCTGAAGGCTGTTGTCCTTTTGGTTATCAATTTAATATTTCCATACAATAGAAAATGATACCATATCTTGGCAGGGAGCAAAAAAAGATATTTAACAATGACAAAAAAGGATAAAAAAATATATTTTTGAAAATTAAAAAAATGACAAAAACGACGTTTTATTAAAAGCGGAAGAGAGAAATGCAAATTTATTCAATTTTAACGTCACTATTTGGAGCATCGTCAACAGACATTGCTCCCAGACTAACATTTTGCAACTTTTTAAAGTAATTACATTTTTCTTGGCTTGCTATCAATTGCAAGCGCTGATTGTGTTTTTAGCAACTTGTAAAATTCCAAGCAATTTTTGTCCAAATTAACTTTAACGGTCAAAATGGACTTTAGCGTTGCCACCTGCGAAATTGATGCTCTCGATACTTTCCAATATTTTGCTTTCGCAAAAACACGCTCGACGAGTGAAAAAACTGTAAAAATTCAGAAAAAGGCACATGATGAGCGTCCATTTCTCGTTCGTCAGCTGTGCTAGGTTTTATTCTGATTCTTTTTTTAAGTACGGGACAAGTTTTTGTCCATTTTTTTTCTTCAATATTTTGATTAATATCGAAAAAAATTACCAAGAAATAAGTTTGGAGATTGGATTTACATATGTACAGTACATATATGGAAAAAAATATTTCTTTAAATAAATGTTACGAGGATTTTCGGACTTTTGTATAGCAAAAATTATTTTTTCAAATTATTTCACACCATGGTTTTGACTTTAAGCCAATTTTGGATCCAATTTTTTTGATCGTAAGTTGTAGAATAATATTTAAAATTATACAGTTCAGAATCGTTTCGCATTGGCAATTTTAATGAATGAATATGTACCATTGCACATATATTATTGAATTATATTTAAGTTCATATATTATATGTCCATCACGACCGTATACAATTATTAAACATCATGGTAATGAAAAATGTCCGCAATACAATGCAGTCTTGGTATGTATAAATATAGGCAATAATATTATTCAGCAGTAAATCAATCAATGTTTTCTTTTAATAATGGACGAATATGTTAAATTATTGCTTAACTAATAAACATTGAACATTAAACAGTGCACGAAATATATTTACCATTAATAATTAAATTTTAATATTAATAGTTTCAATATAACCCAAAATAATATCTCTTTTTTTCATAGAAAGTTACAAAATAATAATTGGGTAATTGCAATTAATAACAAAACACATTAAATACCGATTTTAATGAATTATTACACAGATTCATTGCGATTACTTATTGAATTACATGTGTCAAAAATCACACTTATCTGGCATTTGCTTGTTTTAGATTGCATCAAACATACCTAATGATGGTTCCATTAAAAAGTTCACATTACTCATACGTTCAACAACAAAGCCCAGTCATTGAATACAATCAACCAATACAATACGAGCAACAATCAATTGCAGTACCACAATATAGTCATCATGCAGCGGCTATTGATCAAGAACAAGTTGTTCAGTATACGCCACAAGCAAATATTTCACCGGAACTAAGATATGTTTTACCCGCATCCGGCTATCATAGCAATCAACAATCTCATCAGTCTCATCAATCGCATCACGTTCAAATTCAACCGTCAATTGAGTATCCATCACAAAGAATCATTGAATATACGCAACCAATCAAAACGGCATCGCCCTCGGTAAATAATAAATACAAACCGGCAACCGTTGGTTCACAGAACAAAGAAAATTTCTATCAGTATGGATCACCGTCATTAGACTTTTTTGGTTCGTACAATAAACAACACAAAAGTTTACTCGACTCCTACATTCCAAGTTCAATAATTTTGGAACGACAAAAATCATTGTCATCCGTACGTCAGCCGCCAAATCATTCGTATGCGAGCAGTGCTAGTAATATCGGATCGTACAATACCATCGCTTATTCATCTCCACAAAATTACGAAAGCAATCATTTGAAGAGATCACCAAAAACGACAGTTGTGCACAAAATTGAAAATACCGCAACGACCACTAAAAACTAAATTAGGACTACTTTTATTTGTCATTAATGTATGTGATACCACGCATAATTCGTACAGTTGTTAATATTGTTGCTATTCAATTAGTTTTTTAATTTTTGTAAATATTTTTCTTTTTGTTATCGTTTTGTATGTAATTATTGTGTAAGTTTAAGCAATGAAATAATTATTTTTGTCTTTGGATAAAATTAATCTATTATTTTGTTTTTTTTTGCCTAAGTTTCTTTTATAAATTTTTATTTTTCTTGCCGGAAACTAAAAGGACCTCTAAGTGCATATTTAAGTTTCCAACATGAAAACTGAAAATAAACAAATTTTTTAGTATATTACTTTAAATGTCACATTATTCTAAAGCTTTGTTTAGCACATTTTATATAAGTAAAGTAAATAATAAACGTTTTTATTGTTTAATTTTGTAATTTTATTGCCACTGCCATTGCCCTGTTCCAATTTTGACGATTTGACCATGGACACTCTTTACTTTGATTTTTTTTATAAGGAAATGGGTTCGCTGATGAATCATCGATCGAGCATCATTGCACGAATTATGGATTAATCGAGCCAGTGAGTAGGACGTCTAGTCTGAATTCTTGGAATTTCAATTTCAACTTCTTATCTTGATGTTTATCGCAAAAACGTGCGATCGAATCGTTTTAGGAATTCAATTAATTAGTTTAGTGTTTGTAATATAAATGTAGGGTAGGTAGGGTTGAATGGTAAATTTAAACATCTGAAGGCCTTCTATTATTCTATACAGTAATTCTCTATTGAAATAATAATGACGCACATATGAGTACCTATAATTACAACACCTTTAATACTCGTATTACCTGAGATTTATTTTAATAATAGCAGTTAATCATCAAATTTTCCATTTCAGTGGTCAATTGTATATACCAGAGAAGTTAAATGTTGGCTGTTGTTGTTATACACGCTTCAGATGGTATTCACTGCAGCACGAAAATCATCGCGTGAAAGTGAAATAATGCGCGTCTAAGTTTTCACTATCTTTGGAAATAATTTATTAACAAACATAATATCATAATACATATAGACAGAAATCAGCATTCCGAGTTCAATGTGCACTATATGGACGACATGGATAATGCATCACTTGAAATATTATCAACTACCAATATACTAACTTGATGATGATTGGCTGGATGGAAAAATATTTCTCATTGAATGAAAAATATTTATTATTCAATAATCCGGAAGTTTGGAAAATAAATATTAGAAAATTTTCTAAGCAAACAAGGTCCGAGAGGTCAATCATTTCACTGAGAATACATAATGCCTGCCTATACTAACTTATCATTTAATATATTTACAATTACAATATATAAGTACGTCTAAGTGTACCTAATATAAAAAAATAGATTAAACCAACTGATAATTCGACAGTAATGGAGATACTCAGAATGTATATGTATAAAATTGATGAGGAGAGGATGTACGAAAAGATTTTGATTTCATTTTCTAAATTGTTGATTAGAGCTAATCGAAGCTCAGCTCAATTGATTGGCAACATATAGGAAATAGCAATAAGAGTGTTATTTTCACTGACCAATTACTGTACTGTTACTAATTACTGTAATTAGCAAAGTATAAGAACTTTAGAGGATTTGTTGAAAAAAAACATAATTTCCTTTTATAATATGAATGACTTGCAAAAAGGACTAAAAATTAATGTCGTGACATAAACAGTTGATAGTGAAAGTCCTTTTTCACCATTTCAAACAAATTTTCAACAACAGCAAATCATTTTGAGCGACAATCATTTAATTGTATTGAATGTAATTTAAAGAAAAGGGAATTTTTAAAATGGATTGGATACCCATAGATCATAAATAGTTGAATTCGCTATACACAAATAGAGTGATATCGATTCTAAAATCAGATAGGTACGATGATACAATGCTGTTTTATGTTTTATATGATGAAAGTCTTTTCTTTAGCCGATTATATAAATTGAATAAATTTGTAATTGTCTAAAATATAAATAAGAAAATATGTATGTGTATATCGAATGCAATAATTGTACAACTAGACTTGGTTTTTCAACAAATCACAAAGTAATTTGAATATTTATATCGTAGTCGAATGTAGCCTTATTAAAATAACGAAAATATTAAATTACTTTAAAGCTTTATGCTTTATAATTGGTTCCATATACCAGTGGCGGCTAGTAGACGTTTGAAATAGTGGGGCCATTTTTTTGAAATTTTTTATTATTGAATTTGAATTCATAATTTGTTAAAACAATAGAGTACACACCAAAACTATTAACGCATATGTGCCCAAAGGGTCGAAAATAACCTAATCATAATTTCTTTACATCTTTATTTAAATGCACTATGCTAATATTAATGTAATGTAATAACCCTGTTAAAAAAAAATTCTGTCCACAAATGGGTTAAGCAAATAGTGCATTAGGGTGGATAAAAAAATATTTTGTATAAATTTTAATATTGCCAAATATCATTTGTTTGTCTGATATCATTATAGGGGGCCAGCCTTAATAGCCCCAATAGTACTACCGCCACTGTCATATACGTTAAATATCTTATATTACAGACGCTGCGCCAGGTTAAGACTTTCGTAACAAAAAAACATCTTATGCTACACATAGGTATAATATCTAACAATATCATTTTGAGAAAATAAAATCTAATTGTCTCCATAGAAGACAATTTTCACATAAAAATAAAACGACGCACGGTGAATGTAATAATATCAACGTATGGTAATAGTATACAACTACAATTTAATATATAAAATGCGGGTCAATTGCTATATGATACCCATTGTAGAATAAAAGCGATTCGGTCAGGTTATGGACAAGTATGCTATAAAAAAAAAAAAAGAAAAAAAAATTAGTCTAAAAACACTTACGAAGGCTATATACATAATATACAGCTATAGAGATAGAGCATTAGCATGAGATTAATTTGAAGTGCCAACCTAACTGGAGTGTTATGAAATATTTTTTCCCTGAGAATTACATTTGCATATATACCTTACCTACATACTACGTATATGCTTTGAAATACGAGGTACATCTATAATCATATACTATTTGAGATATTATGAAATATTCCGGTAATAATATAGTGAAATTTGTAATTTTATTTTGCGCGAATATAGTTGCAATAGAAGTTGGATGACGAATCTTGCGAAGACGTTTGTAACATGTACCTACATACATACCTTCGTTCAAATCTTATAATGTGCATACCTTTAATGTTTGAAAACAATATTTTTTTTAGTTTTAAGTCTTTTGAATTTTATAATAACCCGTTATTAAGGTGAAAAATAATAAATTAAGGTGTTGAATTGAACATAATAACTTACTACTAATGTCTTATTTCCTTCATTCAAAATTATTGTTGTTAAGCAAATATAATTTTGACGGAAAGAAAAACATTTTTTTGTTGTAATTCAAATTGTAATCTGTAATGACTCTATCCAAAATTTTAATTTTTTTTTTCATGTCTTCAAAAATTCCTAAAATATTTTTTTTTATGATTAAATTGAATTTTTGTTACGCATCGAAAAACGTGAGTAGAAAATTCCTATATTTACTATGGAACTCCTAAAACGACTTAGATTTCGATCAAAAAAATTAAATTTCTTTGTGAAAAATTCCAAATAAATACTAAACGACTCAGTTTGACCAGTTTGTTGGATTCGTACAAGCTTCAGCTTTAATTTGCATGTAAGCTTTAGCTACAAACTTCAGCTACTCCAGTTCTCCGATTTTTAAAAACGATCGGCGGTCGGTCCAATATTTTTTAATTGATAGATATTTGAAGTAGCTAACTGGAAAAACCGTTCTCTGAACAATGGTCCTGATTTTTTTAAGGAATTTTTAACCAAAATCTAAGGAATTATGTAAAGAAAAATTGAGAAATTGGGAAAATGAAAAATTTTTTTTTCCCGAATTCCATAATTTGTTATTTAATTTAATAATCTTTACGTTTTCAATAGATTTGTGAACATTTTAAGCGATTTGCGTATAATTTTACATGTATTGCTATGAACGCCTGAAAACAGCTCAAAGTTTCATCAAAAAATTAAATTTTATTTTTAA
>JANSTT010002762.1:0-32632 GCA_026745375.1 Platyura marginata
ATACATATCTCCATATTATACACAAAACAAAATTCACTTATCAAAATAAAAGCTAAGGGATATTATAATTAAACAATATTCCTCAATTAATAATATACCCTTTTTCCACATACGAATTTTCCTGAAATCATTTTGGTTTTCAATCATTTATTTTCCTTTGACTGGAACGTTCCACCCAAAAAACTCCTCATTTATTTCCCATTCCGCACCACTCTACCCCCCGTCTACCCAATCCCATACCATATATTTATAGGAGATGTAAAATATTGTACAAATTCGCATATATATATATTTATATAAATATATCCATCCATATTTTCTGCCTCGACTTTTACTTCTCTTATAATATGGGGATATATGATATAGAAATTTTCCTCTTCGCTTCCTTCCACCTACATACATACATATATTTGCTCGAATTGTATATATTCAGTGACTGGAGAAATTATTATTATAGGTAGTGGATGGACGATATGGTCAAGCGAAATCTACAAAAAATAAAAAACAAAGTCAATTCAGATGGGCTAATTTAAAATAATCATCTCTGTGCAGATGAGGTGCCTTACTACGTTTGTGGGGAATTTAATTGGATAATTGAAAATTGTTAATAAGCACCTTAAATGCAGTATTTTTTCTTTAAAGAAATTTCTTGTATTCTAATCATCAATATCTTAATAAATAATAAATAATTCGAAATTAAAATTATTAATAACTCAAAATTACAATTTTTAACTCAAAATTTAAATTGATAACTCAAAATTAAAATTAATAACTCAAAATTAAAATGTATAACTTAAAATTAAAGTTAATAACTCAATATTAAAATTAATAATTAACTCAAAATTAAAATTAATAACTCAACAATAAAATTTATTACTCAAAATTCAAATTAATAACTAAAAATTAAAGTTAATAACTCAAAATTAAAATTAATAATTAACTCAAAATTAAAAATTAATAATTAACTCAAAATTAAAATTTATAACTCAAAATTAAAATTAATAACTCAACATTAAAATTTATAACTCAAATTTAAAATTAATAACTCAAAATTAAAATTTATGACCCAAAATTAATATGGTATTTTGTACTATTTTTTAACTTGAAAAAAATATTCGATTTTACCTGAATGAACGCAATTGATTAACTACTGCACAATGAATTTTTAACATTAACATATTTTTTTTAAATAATTTAATTTTAAATATCACTCAATGAAAAAAAAAAATTAAATTAAAGGGAAATAACGATGATGTCAACACCCAATTTTCTTTTTATTTTAATACAATTCTCAATAATTTTTCATTTTACGGTTTTATGCTTTTCCAAAGAAAAATATTAATTAAATTTCCATATATAATGTAGCTTAACAGTATACCAACAACAATATTAACAAATAATATCAGCTAATGTACTGTGCCTATGTACAATATAAACGGAGAGGAAAAACAAAAGGAAAAATTCTTATTTCCTTTTCTTTCTTTTTTTTCTTTTTTTTTTTTTTGGTGGAAAAAATGCAAAGCGTCATTATTTTATGAACACCATATACATACATACATATATACCAATGCAAACAAATATCTATATACATAGTAGAACCTTATTATTGTATATATGTATGAGTCTATGTACTGTACCGTATTGAAAATAATTTCAATGACACACCAATTTTAATTCAAAACAAAGAAAAACAAGATGAAAAAATCGACTTTTGACAAATAACAGGCATTGCCGCTCATTCTCTCTGGGCTATATAACGACTGGCTAAATGCTTGGGGCATTTTCTTTTTTTTTTTTTTTTTTTCAATGATTTTTTTTTTTTTGAAATTTTGAATTTCCTTAAATTTTTTATTTTTTTTTTTTTTTATCAAAAAAGTACAAAAGCGATGTTTTTAATGTATGTATAAAAACGACTATCACTTCTCTATAGTACCTAAGCTACAGTATTTTATGTATAAAAAACTTACAAATATATTTCTTACTGTCTATAATTTATATGTATGAAAATATGAATGTATATAGAAAAGCGGAGTAATGTCGAAGTGGTTTTCTTAGTATTTAATCCATTTTTTTTTTGGCATTACATTTCGTATCAAAATATTTTTTTTTTTTTATTTTCCGAGCTTCTTAAAATAGTTTTTTTTTCACTTTATTTCATATAATTTAAAATCACATTTTGACCAAATTTATTTAACCGAATTGTTCGATAGACCTGGACATTTCTAATTGGTTTCGTACATTTAGCGAGTTTCGAACTCAGATTGAAAGAAAAATAATAATCTATCTTAAGTTTTTTTTTTTTTTTTATTTTTTATTCTTTTGTAACAACTGACTTGTTCGTTTGCTATAAAAAAATACTTTCAATTCAATCCATCACAATACAACATCAATCGTTCCTTACTTTTTATTTATTTATGACTAAGAGACCTGATGATCTTATTAAATATTTTTTTTTTATTCATAAAATCTAGATGAATAATTATTTTTAAATATTTTTACGAAGCTGACCATTAAAAAAAAAGAAGAAAGTATAAATTCCGTTTTTTATTCTTTTTTTTTTTTGGGTAAGTCAAATTTTTAATTAAATATAAAAAAAAAAAAAAGTTTTCCAAACAAATAGCGACAAAAAGGAAAAAGGTTCAGCATTCGCGTCAACGTTTTTCTTTCTCATTTGAAATATTTTTGGAAATGGCTATTTGAATATTTTGTTCCAAAAATTGTTTTTCGTTTTCGTTTTTTTTTTTTTTCAAAAATGAGTAGAAGAAAAAACGTTACTGTAAAAAACACGATTCTATGTCAAACTCTATTTAATCCTACAATTTAACAATAACACTTAAGTTATATACTTAATAGTTTTAAATACTAAAAAAGTACAAAAATGTCTTAATATTTAATGCAATTTTTCAATTTTTTTTTTTTTTTTTTTATTCATTGAAAATCACAATAATGTTTTTTTTTTATTATTTTATTTAATAATTAATGATTGGAAAGTGTTTAATGACTTTGTTATTTATTTGTTTTATTATATTTTCAAAATTCTTTTTTTTTATGAAAATTTAAGAAAAAAAAAATTTTATTTTTCAAAACTCATATAAGTATGTATGTAATGTAAATGTAATTTAAATGTATGGAAAGTCTCATACCGCAAACAAAAAAAAAAATTAGGAAAAAAAAAATTCGTTTTTCAATTAATTTAATTAAAATAAATTTAAATTTAAATAAATAACCAATTATAGTATGTATAATACAACTTCAAAAATTGAATTGATCTCTACTGCAAATCAATATTTTTGTTTTTAAAGTTTTAAAATAATAGAACTAATAAAATAAACAAAACAAAATATTAACATTAAACGGCCATTTTGAATGAAGATGACAATATTAATGGTTGCCATCTTTATTTTGTTTGGGCACGGTTCACGTCATGTTTATTGATAAATAATTTAATTCAAAATTTTTTAATTTTAAATTTAATATAATCTTAAATAATTCGGCCTATATAGCTAAAAATATGCAAATTGTTCTAAATGCGCAATTAAAAAATAAAATAAAATAAAAAAAACAATTAAAATATAAAAATTAGGGTAAAACTAATTAACAATAATTATATAAATTATATATACTAAATGTTTGTAAATAAAATTGGCTACTAATTAATCATGTTTAAATAGTTCAAGAATTCATCGGAGAATAACTGCAAACAAGAACTTGCAGCCGTTGGTGACGTTGTAATATTACTCGTATTCAATATTGGTGCCATAGCTATCGGAGAGCATTCGCGTACGACGGTTTTTATGCCATTTTTATTATTGTTATTGTTATTGTTATTATTATTGGCCGAATTAATTTTATTGTAATTCGGCGTTGGATTAGCCCACAGAGATCCTACAGGTTCTTTGGTTTTGGTTACACCTAACGTATTGCTATTGTTTGTCCAAATTTCACCGGAAATATCTTGTGGCCGAATCAAGCGATGGCCGACATTTTGCATATCCGGCTTATTCACAGTATATGAATTTGGATTGGTGTATGTATTTGGATTTTCCCATAAATTAGCCAATTTATTTACTGGTGATTCAGTTTGTGGTGTTGTCCAAACTGATCCGCCGGATCCATCCTTATTGTTGTACATCAATGTGGCTTGTGACATTTTCGATATTGGACTCTCCCATAGATTGGTTTGTGGTGATGTTTGTAATTGTTCTCTGAGATTACTGTTTGGCGAGGACTGGGTGGAATGCCACAATGATTCTTTGCTATTGCTATGGCTGCTAGCACTGTGATACTGTGTTTTAATGGAAGAGGTTGGACTCTGTGGAGATCCCCATAATGGTAATTTTGTCCATGTGGAATTGTTATTGTTGGTGTTGCTGTTGTTGTTGTTATTGTGATTATTGTTAATATGTTTACTGGAATCTCCTTGCATTGGCACCACACCGTCTATATTACTGTTTACAATATTATTACCTAATTTAATTGTTTTAAGTTCTTGAATCAAAGAGTTTACAAATGAATCAGTAGATGAGGTAAGTGAAGTTGGTGATACGGTTTGCTGTTGATGTTGTTGTATGTTGTGTTGGTGCTGTTGCTGTTGTTGTGGTTGTTGTTGTTGTTGTTGGTGGTGTTGTTGTTGTTGTTGCTGCTGTTGTTGTTGATGGTGCTGTTGATGGTATTTGTGTTGTGATTGTTGAGCAACAGACGGTTTTGGAGATTCCAGTGGGGCTTCATGTTATGGCCACTGCTGAAATGATTGCAGTGGCTGTTTTGTGTAACAAAAGGCCAATGGCTTAACGAAATGTGTATCTTGTGTTGTACAATGAACACAGGATACAACATGACTGTAATCGCTAAAGAAGTTCAATCTCTGATGTGGATAGAGAAGTAATTTGTAGCAATTGTTGCACTGCAATAAAAAAAAAAAAAAATTGGTCAATCAATTTGTTTTTTTTTTTAAATAATTAAGAGCCGCTCATTTATGTGGACTTTTTTTTGGATCTAGTCTACATTTTTCAATGGAGGATCAACAATCCAATATTTAATCGTTTAAATTAGATTTTAATCGAGAGAGGTTAAGTAAGAATCATGACTCGTATGAAATAATTACTCTCGCAATAAAGCTGAATAGATTTTGAATGATAACTTGACATATGACACCAGATGTACCAACACGCAAATATCTGCATAATTTTTATACCGCCTTTTAAAAACAAATCCAATCAAGTAAAACAAAAAACTACAAACATTTATGCCGCCATTATTACATTCGAACATTGACCAAGAAAAGTCTCCTTTTTAAACTGGGCACAAAAAGTTACATTTTGATATACATATCTTATAGAGGTTTGTGTGTACAAATCACCGTAATTTTTTTTATCCAACCTCTTTCAATAAAATATCTTTTCTTGCCATATGCATATAAAGACATTTATTTCGCCTTCAATGGAGTTTTTATCCAGTTTATATTCAGACAGTTATTTATACAATTTTTTTCTTTTTTTTTTTTCTTATTTTTATCGTAATATTTTTGTAATATTTTATCTGGTATTTTCTAAAACTTATGTGTAAAGGACCGATATCTCAAATCGCACATTTTACATTACACATTCATATGTTAGTCGCAGAGTTTTCTTTAGAGTTGTTTCCTTAGTTGTGTTTGATAAAGTTGGTTTTTTTTCTTGTTGTTGCAGTTTTTTTTAATTGGCTGACTATTTATGAGTTATACACATAAATAATGGCACTGTCGCACAAAAATGTATTTTTTTTTATTATTGTTATTATCGAGCCGATTTTCAATTTAAGTTAAGTATACAGTAAGGGTCGGATGACTCAACGACTCTACTGGGTGCCTGGGCATGAAGGAAACGAAAAGGGCGGATGAGCTGGCAAGAAAGGGGCATCTACTCGTTTCAGTGGATCAGAGCCCTTCTGTGGAATCGGTACAAATTCAATTCGAGGAGAACTGAATGAGGAGGGCCAAGCAATAGAGTAAACTTCCTAAGCTAGGGCAATCCAAAATACTACTTAGAAACTACTATAACCGAAAGAGGCTAGTATCAGAATCAACAAAAACAGACTTAGAATGCTGACAGGATTTCTGACAGGCCACTGCAGGCTTAAGGGACACCTAAGGGAGCTAAGTCTGGAAGAAAGTCCCACGTGCAGGTTCTGTGAAAAAACAAAAGAAACCTCAATATATATCATCACGGAATGCGGAGCACTCATACACAAAAGAAGAAATCATCTGGGGGAGTACTGTCTAGCCGAGAAGGACCTTACCTTCCGCCCCTAAATTCACTCAAAATCCTAAAATTCTTAAAGAAAACTGGACTTGAAGAGGTACTCTAGATAATGAAGTGGCTCCATGAAGATAAAAGTAAGAAGGGGAGCACACGTGATCTAAATAGGTTGAGGCTCATCGATCACCCCCAACTCAATACTCAAGGGTCGGGTGACAATGCTGTTAAGATCTTATATAATTCGGCCGGGCTGCAATCGATAGAGAAATTTTTAAAAAAGGCCGGTAGTAGTAGAATAATTCGACCGAGAAATTCAAAATAACTACAAAAATCAAAATAAAATCGAATAATCTCAAAATCCTTAGGACATAGGGCTAGAAAAATTTATATTTTGTGGTACCATCAATAGACATAAATGTTTTACATACCTTTAAACGTTCAGTGCAACACGGCATGGCAGCGAAAATATCATAGGCGTACATGGTGCCTAGAACAAGGGAAGATCCATCCCATTTTTGTGCGCAATATCTAAGAAAAAGTAAACAAAATGTTAAAATAAAGAAATCATTAGATTCAACGCTTAAACAATAGCTGGAATATTTTAAAATTATGGCAAATACATTTCTAATCAATTGATTATTCTGGCAAACGAAAATCTAAATCTAAATCTACAGTAAAGTTATTGATTAAAAAAAAAAACGTATAAACTACCTGCAGCGAATAATACGATCCGGCGAAACACCTTCTAGGCATCCCATACAAACGGCAGTCAAGTATTGAGTATGTCCATCGTATTTCACCTGGAAACAAGGAAAAAAGGTAAATCAAACAAACAAAATCAACTCTTATTTCTCTAATCACGAAATCAACATTCGCCTAATGATAATAAAATATTTTAGCACTTTGTCGGCAACTTTTCGTTCAGCCAAACACAATCAGGCACCCATTGACACAAAATCAAATAATTTAATTTAACCCTTTAACCCATTATCTGATTCTAAATAATAATATACTCCGGGTTGGCTATATAAACGATAACAATATAATGAAGGCAAGCGGCATATAGAATAGGCGGCGCCACCATACATCTATAAATATATATACGACATTATATATATATATATATATACATATCTACCTATATACATATATATCTACCTATATACATATACATAGATATTTACTTTAGCGTTTAAGCGATTTTCTGAATTCGAAATAAGTTCTCCAGATTAGATAAAACGCTTTTTGAAGGAAATTAACTCTACTCACACAGCATATATTATTATGACGCTCTAGCAAGCTCTAGCTGGCAGTTGAAAATAAGTTAAATTGATTCAGAAATATTGTCAAGGGATAGGAGGGAGAGTGACGTTGTTGGTTGGTGTTGCATTAATTAAGGTAAATACGAAGATTAATGATGATTTATTCATAAAGCAGGAACGAACACTGTTAATTAGTTTGTTTGAAAAGAGTTGGAAAAGTTTAAAAAAAATTGTAGCGTTTATTCAGACAATTATTATTGCTGTCATCATTAGAGATTTGTAATAATATGCTGACTATAGTTTCCCTGTGGAATTCGAATCGCAACCCAATGTCAATCAATAATAGATTAAAAATCGAAAATGTCCTATCGTTATTTGTTAATTTACGATTCTATCGATCAACAGTGTACATATTAAAATATTATACTTCAACTGCCCTTTAGTGATCGCTGAAAACCGGTTTCATATACGTGACTCTCTCGTTTCGGTATGAATGGGGCAGACATTTTAATTGGTCGGCCGTATATGATATCGATCTGGAAAAAATCGAAGAAATGTACGACGAAAAGCGATCATTTCAGTGGATATAATCTAAGAATACTTACATTCCACCGCTCCAACTAAACATTTATAATGAAAGATGGAAGTAAATGATCACCAGGTGGTCATTGATCAGTAAATTTTTTGAAAATTGAGGCTACTGATCCCGTCGATTAATATATTAGATCGGAAGAGACGGAAGAGTAAAGAATTTATCACCAATAGGACCATAAACACTATGAAATCCGACCTGGATAAAATATCCCCTAACAGAATTTTTCTAGTCCGGGAAGGATTTGTTCGCTTTTATGAAAATTATCAGGACGGATTTTGGTCCGCTTTATAGAAAATTATCAGGGAGGATTTTGTACTACAATAGAACCAATGAAAAGGATGTGAACAATTCTTTGGAAAAATGGTTTCTTTCATTTATTAAGAGTCACAATTGGTAATTTTTTTTAAGCCGAATTTGGCAATCGTTCAATAAAAAGAAAATTGGCCGTATATAAAAGCCTATGATCAAGGGGACAAAATAGTAGCCATCAAACGAAATATCCAAGCCTTAATGGCAAATGTAAAATCTCTAAAAATCGATTATTCTATTTGCTATTGTTTAAATAGAAAAGCAACCAATAATTCTCCATCATAAATTTTAAAATTTTTCATCTTTTACATCACAATTTTCTATACTCTCCTGCATGTCTGAAACAGTTCCTAATTATCTGCTATACATAAAATTACGATACCTACAGACATGTCGGAAGAACAATAATCACTACTCTTCAATTTCATCCATTTAATTGGAATATATATCTATAGATATAGGATAGGTTAGGTATATCCATCATCACGAATCAATAGATCCATAAAAGAATCATCGAACCTGATATAATTTTAAAACAGACACTAAAGGCCATACAAATTATATTTATTATGGGATTATGGCGAATCGAAATCATATTGCACAAACTGTGCCTATGGAAGTGTGAATAACCTCGACACGATGCCTACATAAGTAATACATAGATAGATATATATATGAAGCATAATTTAAAAAGAATAGATGATCGCTAATGATCCGGATAAAATTCTATTGCTCCATGAATGGCATGAAATTATCACTTAAGGTATAACCAATTCAATCTGCACCTTATTTATTATTATTATTATTATTATTATTATCATTCGTATTATTTAATATGAAAGTCAATTAAGTGCCTATAAGGTAATCATAATAATTACAATCTTCGGTATAAAAGTGTTCTCTTACATACACCACCATCACCACCACTCGTACATATGTTCCCGATTTCGAACAGAACAATGGAAATTGATATGCACTTTTGACGCGTCAGAAAGACTGCAATTAGATACGTCAATGGCAACTATGTATGGTAGGTATGTACTTATATATAGAGAAAATAATAATGCACTGTCAAGGTGCATGACAATGAAAAATAAAATAAATAACACCAAACAAAAAAAATAAAAAAATCTAGGTCACGGTATGGAACTGAACTGAATGGAAAACCTAGACGATGGTGGGATAGAATTAAATAAAAACCTTACATATATAGGTACTAGGTAGGTACATATGTAACGTATGTACAATCATATTATATATTATGTGTACTTGTAAGTATGTATATTAAGTAATGTTAAGTATCAGTCAGTGTATGGTATCATTGGTGGTATAAAAAAAGTAAAAAAAAAAAAATCGTAGGTGATGCCATTAGGGTGAGGTGAATGTGTAAATATGCTAATGTCGTATCGCATTCATATTTAAACATATATGTAGGTTGTTAGGTACTTCCATATATACTTATTATTACCTGGGTATAAGAAGAAAATTGTATTTTGTAGCCTGTAGAAAGGTGCGGGAGAGTAGAAGGCAAACAAACCAGACAGTCTGACTGACTAAAAAGCATCAGACATAACGAATTATTATAGAATATTATTATTAGGTATATACATACCTACATACCTACATACCATACCGTCGTACATGTATCGTTTTTTTTATCGTTATCGTCATTATATATTAAAAGTGTCTGCTAATAGCTTAACGTTTAATATTTACCACATTGTGGGTAAAAGCTAATTGAAAAGGTGAAAACAATTATGAAAGTTCATTACGAATTTTGTAGTTTTATATCAAATATGTCAAATAATATAGAGTGGGATAGGGATGGGTTCACACTCCTCCCCCTCCCCCAATTAGAAGTAGACCAACCAAATAAACCGTACCGAAATGAAAATGTCATTTATTTCAGTTATTTATCTGACATTAGACCGTTCGAATTTAAGTAAATGGTGGTGGCAGGTAGAAAGGAAGAATTGAGGAACACAAGAGTATTTTATTTTGAATAGATAGAACGAACGGCAGAGGCCCCCCTTGCATTGAAATTTTTTACTCCTAAATGCGACGCTTCACTTGATACTTGAGACTTACCTCTATACAACCTTTGGCATGTTGTTTTGGACTTAGGAAAAATGTTCCATCCACAAGTGGATACCGGTCGAATACTAGCATCGGTTCCTCACATAGTATGCACGATACGCGACTTTTTTGATGTTGGGCCAATGATGATAAAATGAATAGTCTTGTCTCGTCGTTGCCATGATTTCCTTCGTCTTCCATCTATCAAAAAAAAAAAAACAAAAAAATTTAAAAATATTAAATATTCATTGTGAGTAATTTTTAAAAACTACTTTTAAACTAATATTTTTATTGTTAATTACGAAAAATGTCAGTGTCATAATCTGAATTCAAATTTTCACATAGGCTGCAATATTCAATTCTAAATTTTTTTTAAACTCAAGAACCGATTTCAAAATTAAAAAAACAACATTTAATACTTAAATATTTTCAAAATGGCGTCTTTTTATATAAATTTTCTTTTTACTTACATATAGACGTGCACAATTAGATTAATCTTCAATAAATGGCCGATTTACAAATTGTCTAATATTTGACAGTGGAAATTTTCTTATCAAAATGGCGTAATAATAAAAAGTAAAGAAGAATTCCTCTACGTACACAATGGGGCTCAAAATACTCTGTGGGCTAATGCAACATTTCAATTTCGAAAAAATTTCTTTGTATTAGTTAAATGTCTTCGAATTGGACATTATTTTGAATTATATTATTTCTATACCACCCTAACATCTCGGTGGCTATGTTTTAAACATAAAAAACACACTTGGAAGTGTTGAAGGCATCACATAGTACTAAATAAACCATTCAAAACTCATTATCTTGTTGAAGACGTGAAATGCTAGAAAAAAATTGTATTTATTTAAGTGTTAGTGAGAGGCGGCCACAACAACAAAAAATGAAGCAAATCACAAAATGTCATTTTTAAATTATATTTTAGATACATAAAAACATAGCTAGAGGTACGTAGCTCTTACATCAGTTGATACAAAAATTACGAAATAATTTTTAAGCCAATAATTGCCATTGCCCCATAACTTTGGAGACATTTTTAATTTATTGTCTTTAATAAAACTGACTATAAAAGTACTTAACTTTGTAAAGAAGAAGAGAAGAAGAAAAAATCTCATTTAAAACAGTAAATTGCAATAGTTTTCCCAACATATATTTATGTATTTTCAACATGAACATAACGACCGGAGAAAGGGCTGCAATATGCAGATGGTGTTTAAAGGGAACGTATAGTTATTTTATGGCCATTTTCTTTAGCCAAAGAAACATCATACCGCTGGGAATGGAATAATTTTCCTCGTCTCCTTATATTCGCACATTGAATCTAAACTACCTCATTCACTTTACTACTTTGGGGTTAGTTTTATGTGCAATACGGTGATAACTTCTTATGCTTAAAGCTAATATATATTGTGCATATATTATCTGATATATCTATGGATAGGATTGGGGTCGGTTGTCTTCTAACCACCATATATGGATAGGTATGTAATGTAATGGCAATGTTGCGTTAACTTTATGGAGATCACCTTTTAAACCGTAAACGATTTTTTGTGTTTGTCTGGTATGCAATCTGGATCAATGATTACCAAAAATTCCTCAACAATTTGTTGTTTTTGTTGTTGTTGTTGAGACTTTTTAATCTCTTCTGCGTAGTTTCCTCTTGACAGTTTGGAATTATTTGTGTCTGATTGAATTTAGAATTGATTGAAAAACGTAGAAAAATTGACATTGCTAAAAATGCTGTATGAAAAATAGAACTAATACTGCAATCTCGGGGTGCTATCGAATAGGACCAGAAAACAGACTCTCATAGACAAATAGGAGCCGGCAGCCAGAGCTTTTTTCAGTAACCCCTCCCCCGTAAAATTCCAATTGACGGTTAGAGGTTTTGTATATGGACTTTTATTTGAAGGCAGATCCTTAGCAACAATTTGGAATAAACAAAATAGGGGAAAACGAGTAAAATATTCAAAAAAGTTGAATGAAACTATAAAAAAATAAAAAAAATAAAAAAAAAATAATTTTTTTGAAAAATTTGGTTAAAAATAAATATTAAAAAAAATTATTAGAAAGTATTAGAAACAAAATAGGAGAATTTGGACTTTTTGGTATAGGGAACACTGGGGTATTAAATTAAAGAAGTTAATTTTATCAAAAATTTGTTTTTTTTCGTTTTTCAAGTAAAAAAATTACTCAATGAAATGAGATGAAAAATGACGTCATTCAAATAATATTTTATAGGGGAAGCAAGGGTTAATTATTTGTACAAAAACGCATATTTGGAGAAATGTGCGTGTGTAGATAAATATCTCATAAACTAAGCAAATTTATTCCAAAAACTGGATTTCTAAAGTTTTTCGCAACTAATAATTAAACGTCGGAAAATTTCAAATAACCTATCTACCAAAGAAAATACGATATAAAACATCAAACACCTAAAAACATCAATTTGATGATTTCCGTACACGAAAAAAGAATTAAGTACAAACAAAAAGTGACTCAGGTCGAATTTTATATTAAAATAATTATTTGCATAAATTGTGCATAGTAAATTTTACCATATGAACGATCAATAAATCAGACTATGTACTTGTACATATGTACAAATTGTACATAATGAAACAAAAAAAAAAAGAAGAAAAATTCACCAACGGAAATGAAATTTTTTTTTTCTGGCTCATCCCAAAATGTTAAATTAAATGTAACAATAAATTTCAATGCAGTAAATGTCACTGCAATTTTATTGTTCTCCAGTTCACAGAAATAATTGCATTTGCAATGGGGAAAAAAAAAATCGTAAAAATTCGCTTCAATTGATTGGTCTGTCATGCTGAGTTTCTTCTGGTATACTGTCGGGTCTGCAGTATGTGTCGATTGTGCTGAAAACATAAATATTTATTCATCATTTACGCTGTGGTAATTTAATTGCAATTATTTTTGTACAGAGTTTTCTTTTTTTTTTATCGTTCCGAACTGCATATATGGACCACCTGGACTTTAAATTGATGCATTTATTAAAAGGCAAATTAATAGCACGCCTAGTGTGAAATGTTAAGATTTGTAAGCACTTACTGCATACCCAGCGTAAATTATATGTTGAGATGAGACAGACAATGATTGTAATTTGTATGGTTTTGTGACAGAAATTTTTTGTCAAAATATTTTATTTAATAGAGCGGCAGGATGTAAAAAATAAATTTTTGACTTTATAAAACCGAAACATACCAAACAAAAGAACAAAAGTGGGTGTTTGATTATTGTGGAGAAAGATATGCATGAAATCAATCGATTTTTATTTTCATTTTCATGAGAAAAGTTTTTTGCTTGCTTCACTATGCACAGTTTTAGATAACAAAATAACCAGAACGTTGATGCGCATAAATATTATTGAACGTCGAAAATAAAACAGCTATAGACAGACCATTAGACTGGGTTCATTGTGAACTCCCAAATAAGTTTAAAAATTTTTTTTTAAAATTGCTCACTTCGCTCGTTATTTTTCTAGGGAAGAAAATCGTAGCCCCTTGATCTTGTATTTGTGAAAAATGGACTTGTCTCTAGAAAAGTCAGCAAAGTCATGTGAAATCTGTTAGAATTATAAAAGTGAGTAACTTTTTTTGTAGTCACTCCCATATTAGCTTTGACCATATATTGAGGAATGACCATATATTGAGGAAGAGTCTAGTTCCTTGACGAGCTCTACCTCGTTATCTGACCATATATAGATCTTTTGATTGTGAAAACTGTGCACAAATGTCAATCGCTATAATTACCAAATCGAACACTAAGGGATTTACATTAATCTTTATCAGCCAAAAAATCTCTGGTACGCCATTGACTATTATGACGTAATTAACCATGATCCAATAGAAAGAAGCTAATCCGACTTAAAAACAACCAAATAAAATGAGAAATTGACAAAGCTTTCCATTTATAACGGAAATTCGAAAAAAATCTCTATTCCAAAGTCTCATTTACTTATCTGCTGGTAACCCAAAGTTTCCATCAATTATGGCAAAAAAGTTGAAAAAAACAATTCAGACATAAACGAAATACGATTAGCATTTTGATGAACGAAATTATTCGCAAAACTTCTGAATTAGATATACTCTTTCAACCGTTTAATGTAAATTTATATCAAAACAAGAAAATATTTTATTTATGTATATAAAACAAGAATTTAATAAAGCCAAAAAAAAAAAAAAAAAAAAAAACAATCACATCTTAAAAGCTAAGCCACCATGTTGGTTTTTATGCTTTGCCATTGTCTTTTGCTCTTTATCTATATACAAATGCGTATCAACTTTCGAATATGTATATACTAAAACAGCAGGGAATTAATAAGGCACGGCATGGATAGACTAAACATCCCTCAACCTACCCAACAACAACAAAAAAAAAAAAAAGAAGAAGAAGAAAAACCTTTAAAAATCCATCCACACCGAATTTGTGGAATGAATGATCCTTTCTCGTATATTTGTTCTCTCTTTCTTTCTCTCTCTCTCTTTCTTTCTTACTTTATATTACATCATCAAGAATACGTCTCTGTAACCCGTAATTTCTATGTCTATACATATGGCGGATTCTGGTATGACAGCCGCACTAGGATATGAGATATTGTATGGTTTTATGTGAACGCATAGGGAAAGGAAGACATTGTAGAATGTAGAATGTAGAATGTGAATGAAGGGGGGGGGGGGGTTTATACGTATTTCGTTTATTTATTATTTTTCAGAGTACTTGAATACAACTCTTGATTTATTTGATATTGTATATTTGCAAAGATAAATCACCATAAGGTTGGATTTTTCTTCTTTTTTCTTCTTCTTTTTTTTTTTTTTCTTTTTGGAATTTTACGATCTCTAAATTGAGGTTTAAGAAAGACAAAACTTTTCTTTTTATGGATATTGCGATATAAAGTTGGTTGTTAGCAAATTTGTTTTGTATGAAGAAGCAAAGGATGATATTGTTTTGTTGTGATTTGTTTTCAGAATACTTAATACCGTAAAATATTTTTTTTAATGAACCCATTTTGTAAAGCATCAATCTTTATCGATTACATTAGATTTATATTATGTACTGTACTATACATATTTATTGCAAATCAATATCTTTCTTGATTCGTATAAAATATATATTTTAACTTTGCATTAAAACTAACTATAGCCCTTTTATTGTTAACTACAAATAATTCTAGTAATCCTTCCTCTTATTCCTCCTTTCCTGCAAAAAAAATCTTCCTTCATTGCAAATTAATAACAAAAATAAATAGCAGGCACGAATCGTAACAATTTTGAAGACTAAGGCTCATATTCACTCAACTTTTTTTTTTTTTTTAGTAACAATTCCAAATATTTTAAAAGGCATTTTTGAGAAATGCGTATTGAGCATTTCTTTCCAAAAAAAAAACTATTAGTTGCATATTTGCTTTGTTCGATAAGTTCCTATCTTATCCTATCCCACCTTGTTCGATTTGCTCCAAAAACAACGAACAGAAATACTCAATAATACTCAAAATGTCAGCTTTCTAGCTTCACCTATTTAGACGAAATCTTGATCACGGCCAGACGGACATGCATATTTCGACCAAAGTTTTAATCAAACAGGGTATATAAAAAAATAAAATTTCTCTATGGCAGCACTCATTCCATTGCATATTAGAAAAATTCGTGCCTGGTAGGTAGGCAGGCACTTATTTATGTAGTAAAATGTTACCTACTAAATCTAATTTTCTACTTTCAATAAAAATACCGATAACTATAAGCAGTCGAGCATTAGTTGGATTTTTAAAAATATCACATGATTTTTATTTTTATCGTAAATTGTACACCAAATAACAAAGCAGTAAATTTAAAATTCTCCAAAATCAATTTAAACAAATAGAATAGAAAAAACAAAAAAATCTAAATGATAACTATTTGTAAATTACGGTTCATTTGCAATATTGCCACTTCAAAACGAATATTGAATATCATTTTAACCTTATTCTTATGACTCGAGATTTGCTACTACATTACACAATGTAACAATGTCTTGTGCATTACATACATATATATGTATATATATAATTTGTCTCCTTCATCCTTCTCTATGTGGATTGTGTGTGAAAATCATTTGTAAGATACTTCAACGAATTGCCTAATAAAATCAGTTCTATATGAACCGCTCAAATCTCTATCCCAACAAACTATAGTTGGCTATAGCTTCTTCTTCT
Organism: Platyura marginata; assembly: GCA_026745375.1. Taxonomy (NCBI): domain Eukaryota; kingdom Metazoa; phylum Arthropoda; class Insecta; order Diptera; family Keroplatidae; genus Platyura; species Platyura marginata. The sequence goes on from JANSTT010002762.1 coordinate 16,705, forward strand.
TCTTCTACTTCATTTTTTTTTCTTTTTTTTTTTTTTTTTGTGGAAAAATCCATCCACCTACTTATCGTAGAAGTATAAGATTATGTACCGAAAATATATTCATAGCGTGTATTTATACTACATATATACAAAGTCATTGTATGGTGTTACAATGAAAATAAAAGCCATTGTCATACTGTTAGGGTTGGTGTTTTTGGGAGCATATGAAAATTGTTGGGAGTTGCTATTTTCACGTATCAAAATGACACAAAAAAAAAAACAAAAAAAAAAAACAAAAAAATTTCAACTTCATTTTATTATGTTTCATTTTGATAATATACAAAAGTGTTAAAATAGCAACAACAACAATTAAAATGAGCTGGTAAGCATGACAGAGTTTATTTTTTTCGAGTGTTTTTATTTTTGTCGTGAGACGAGTGAAAAGCAGAAAAAAAAACAACAACAAATTTGAGAAGCGTGCCACACCATGTCAGAAAGCTAACAATGAAAATAACACAAGAATTAAAAAAATAAATTCCAATTTCCAATTAAAGCTCTTCAAAAGCTATTTCAAGTATATACAGATTTATTTATTTCTTATACAAACTATCCGAGCAGCAAAGAAAATATTTCTTTATTTTTTTTTTTTTCGTTTTTTTTTTCTTCATTTCAATGAAATGGCAAAGAAAAATCGTTCCGTATATTTGAATGCAACTTGGATCGTTTCATATCGTTGTTTTACATATGTAAGCTTTTTGATGATAATATTCATACTCAGAGCTCTTTTTATATATATATATATATATATATTAAAAAAGAAAACCCAATATAAAAATACTCAGCATGGTTCAATAAATAATAAAATTGCATGCAATCGCATTATATTTGACTATACATAAGAGCAGATGGTTCTGCAACGATATGGAAAACAAAATTTACGATTTCTTTTAAATATCTCTACTACATCTTAAACTTAAAGTAATGCTTTGAAAGCATTTCTTTTATTAAGTAATTTTCTATTAATTTAAAAATACAAATATTAAGAAGGAGAAAAATAAGTTTTCGAAATATTGCCGCAAGGATTTAAAATTACTTAAATAAAATTAATTATATTGACAAGAATTTCGATTATTTAAATTTAACAAACCGACCCACGGTCATGGTTGGAAAAAAAGCACAACAAAAACAAAAATCATATTAAAAATAAATTATATTTTTGAAATAATCAATTATTACTTATTTTTATTTATTTTTTGATAAATCGAAATTCGAAAATGATGAATTATAATGCCAAGTGGAGGTTAACACATAAATAGTCACGGTTATTGCCTTTTACTTATATTTTATTTGATGTGTCACGTCTTTTTATTAAATACAATTTAATAGAGTTGAGTTGAGTGACTTCACTACGTTATTATTAATAGCTAGACAATCAAGATTATAACACCTAAATATATGTATTGTATGCACAATGTACAATGTACATGCATAATAGATGCATAATTCTTATGGTGAAATAAAGATTTTCTCATTTGTTTACTAAAATTACTCTTTTTTGGTCGAAAATACCGAATGTAATTTTGTTATTGTGCAAAGTTCTATTTTTAACCATCATGGCGCTATTATCCTACCTATGGGTTTGGTGACGCCATAGTGGTGAGTTTCACAAACAAGAAAGAGCTGGCAACACTTTTCGTGACAGATGAATTTTTTTTCTTCTGCACATGGAAAAATCGAAATTAATTTTATGTTTTCACGCATGAATTATGATCCAGTTAAAGAAATCTAATTTAACATAATTCTTAAAAATGGATACAAAAGGACATCTACGTTCAAAAGATATTCTGATCTCTTTAAAAATGTCAATTTTTAGCTTATGCGTGAAGGGGTTAAAACAAATATGTCGATTAAACTGCGTTAACGAAAATTACATTTGAAATAGTAAAAACGGCAAAATCAAGGAATCTGGAATTGCGGGCTTTTCTAAGATCTGTGAAAAGCCTACTAAAATAAAAGTAACCTAAAGAAAAGCGATATTTAAGTTTGCCAAGAAATATTTCCGCATTAAAAAAAAATGTCAGAAGTGATCTCAATACCACCAAACAGCTTTTTGTGGAAATTAGAGTGATGTGTTTGATAAGAAATTGGAGAACGTCACTTCCAAAAAAGAGCTCTATCTTTAACCATTGTGGCAGCATTGTAGCTAAGCTACGATTTTTACCAACTTGCTAGAATCTACCTAATGGGAAAATTGATTCAAAAAAAAAAAAAAGCAATTTCCAAAGGACCGGAAAAAAATCACATACAGCAAAAAGAGGAGGCTATAAAATAACCTTAAAATACCATATCGCATAAATCCAAAACATTTGACATTAGGTAAATTAAGTATAATTAGGTTTGTTCATTTATTATTAATTGTAAATATTTACGAAGCAGGCAATAATTTTTCAACGATATCAGAGTGTGGTTTCATTACTGTTTCAATATTTCATGTGCTAATTGTGTAGCAAACTAACAAAGCTTTCATTATGTAAATGGCAACTACTTAAGTATGTATAGTTTAGATTAAATGTTTCATAACATGAAAAAATAATTTTATCATGTATTAACTAACTAACTAGTTTTAGCACGTGATACAATTAAGCCTAAACGCTAATAATACCTACTAAAGAAGAGCGAAGTAGTATGTATATGAAAAGAAAAACTATTATATCTGCATATATGTAATTTTAATAATTATGTTGCAGTGTTAATTTGTCGTTTTGCCCTTAGTGACAATTTCGGGACTAACTATATTCATATTTGTTGATATTCTAACTTTGAAATTTGAATTCTACTATCTCCAGTCACCCAAATGTCGTTTTTTTTCAAATCTCCTAAACTACGAGACCATTGTTTGAAGAACTGTTTTTTGGCCGACTAGCGATCATTAGGGTGGAACATTTCGATATAAAATTGGTTAAAAAAAATCATGTCAGTTAAAGATTTTTTTTTTTAAATCAAGTGATTGGAGTTTAGCCCCCAGACTACATGCAAATTAAAGCTGAGGAATGTACGAATCCAACAATGTATGTATAGTTAGAAGCCGAATTTTTCAAAATTAAATTTCATTTTTTAAGCGAAGAATTACAAAAATAAAAATAAATTAAGTAACTCAAGGGCGGTACATAAGTATATAATAATAAATAATAATAAAAACACTAAAAAATGCATACCAAAATAGTTTTAGGTCCAAATGGGTTCACTAACAATTAATTGGCAACAAACAGGTGTTGGGTCCAATAATGGGTCCGAAAAATCCAATTATGTATATAATTTTTTTTAAGGGTTTTTAATGGTTTTTAAGGGTTTTTCAATATAAACAAAACCTAACTATAGAAAACTTACGCTATTAAGATTAATAACAATAATAATTTTGCAATTTAATTTTAAGTAGATATGAATTTTGTTTTTATTGTACTATGCCTGCATGTTGCAATTTTAAAATATTTTCCAAAAGCTCAAAGAAGTAATCAAACACTTACTATAAGCACAACACACAGCCTTTACTACATATTATACATAAATTTTTACATTAATTAATTTCAATTCAATTTAAATCAAATAAATATTAAAATCAACGTTCAAAAAAACCGACTTTTTATGGTTCCATCCGTACCGCAATTAAATGCAACGAATGTAAAATTAATAACTACAAAAAACATATTTTACCAACATTGTAATGGTAATAATTAACAAAAATATGATTATGGTGAGATCGTCAACATTTTTCATATTGTTCAATGTTCATTATGCCTCATTATTTCCACAGAGCATAATTTCGTTAATATTTTGAAAATGTTACATGCCCAAAATGTTAAAATAACGACACCGGTTGTATATCGTTTATGATTATTTTATTTTTATTTTTTTTTTTAAATAAGAGAAATATGTCATTAAAATGATTATTTATGACTACATTACGTGAAGTTGTGGTGTATTTTTTAATATCAGACATAATATAGTCAGCTAAAAATTTTGATTTATTTAATTTTTTAAATTTATTTCTTGTGCCTTAAATGATATACATTTAAAAAAAAAAATTAAATTTCACACAAAATGTAATTACCAATAAGGCAATAAGCAATAAATCTATAAAATATGTACTTATATATATTTATTCATCTGTTTATGACATTTGCTACATTTGCATGTAGTATAAATTGCAGCAATGTATGTATGTAGCAAACGAACAAACGAGCAAACGTAGAACAAGGATTTTTTAAAAAAAATGCAGAGTTATGTCTTCAGTAAGAAAATTGCATTTATAACATTTGCTACAGTTGGATGTAGTAAAATCGTAGCAATGTAGCAAATGCAGTACAATTAATCATTGTTTCTCAAAAAATACTGAGTTATGTACAATTGTACATATATATATATATTAAGATAATTGGATTTATGACATTTGCTACATTTGCATGTAGCATATAGTATAAATGTAATAAACCTAACCTATTACAATAAATTTTATTTCTATTTAGTAAGAAAATGGCATTTTACTACATACATGTAAAAACGTAAAAATGTAGCAAAAATTGATAATATTTTGGTAATGTAAGACTACTAATGTAGTAAATGTATTCATACTCAAACAAATATAATTGGTAATTGCGCTCGACCTAATAATTCGCTTATTGCATATTTCATTTGAATAAGCCGGGGAAAAAAACGTGTAGCATATTTAATTGAATATTCTACTTATGTAAAAAAACCCATGTCAATTATATCGCATTTACTACAAATCTAAAAATGACAGAGAAAATTACTTAAAACCAATTATTGACGTTACCTATGTATTTATAAATAATCATGTTTCTGAAGTAGACGAATTTAACGTTTATTGTCACCTAATATTTTCAATTTTTTTATCGAAAAAAAAACCCCAAATTATATAAGAACTCCATGCCAACAAGCAACAGCAGCTATTGTATGTTTTTGGGGTTGGGGGAGGGTAGTATATCATATTATTCTGTATATATGTGTTCATATAGAGGTATCCATAATCCATCTATCTACTATAATGTACATATGTATACAACATTATTATACATATCTTAAGGTATGTTTATGTATAATATGGAACAAAATGTAATATCAGTCAGTACGGCACGACTATAATATTTATTTATGATTTTTGTGGCGGCAATATAAAATGTGATTTCTTGGATTATGTTAAGGCTTACGGTAGGGTTGATTTACACTGACAATACATTGTACACCATAATCTACAAAATTCCTAATTAAATAAGGTACGGTAATTTTTGGTTATTAGTTTTGTAGTCTCGTTTCAAGTTTAAAATGGCCTTTGTTGGAATTTCTTCTTTTTTTTTTTTAATCAGAGCAATTTGCAGTTAACTCTTTGCAGGACCTGTGAATGAAAATTAGTTTTTTCCGGGATTTTTTTTTGTAAACATTAAAATCCCGGGCAAGGATTTATTAGGATAAAAAAAAATTACGAAAAATTGGTATTATTGGCGGGGGGTAATCATACTGAATAAATTCCCGGAATATGGTCATGTAATTTCATTATAATTCTGGTTTTTTTTTGTTAATTCGGTGTAACTCGGAGTAGTTTCGTTGTAATTCCATGTTATTTATTTAGCCAAGTAAGGTCCCTTTCAACCAGTGATTACCCCCTCGTATTTTGGTAAGAAAACTTTATTTTGAAAAGATCTACATAATCATTTTATTTTTGCTTGGTAAAAAAATGCCAAAAACAAAACCAAATCCGAACCTAGGGAAAGCCTGATTTATATGTACATAATTGGTGTTTTATTTTTAGAATCTTAGAGTTTAAGCTTTAAGATAAGCAAACAAAAAGATTCGGTTGGCAAACCTACCTACCACATTAAAAGGAAAGACGTTCAATAAATGTTCTATAAAAATATAAAAACATTGCGGTGCTTCTTACGCAAAATAATATAAGAAACGAATTTCTAATTAAAAGCAACTTTACGATTAACGCTAAGTTCCAAAAAAAAAAAACCTAGCAAATAGTAAGAGACGCATTAAATATAAACCTTAAGTGAGTATATAAAAATAAAAGTTCACAACAAAACTTAGGCGGTTACACCATTCACCATCTAATACCTACCTCAAGAGTAATTTTCTTTTTCACCAATACCAAAAGATATATAGAGAAGGGGCAGGGGAGGGCGGTTGAAAACAATAGAAATTTCATCTTAAACACACATTCCATAAATACAAACTTACAACATCAAAATCGACCATTACAAATGCATTATGGGTTTTCTTAAGCTTGTTTTCGTCTAATCTGGAAGCCCTGAGAACGACAGGTTTGTTTATTGGCTGTGGGTGTCGTTTCACATTGTACATATATACTACTACAGTACATACATACATAGGTACCTCTTATATACTATTATATGCCAGTATTATATATTATATAAGCAAAAAGGATATATGAATCCTTTATATATGTAGGTAGGTAGGTAGGTATGTTGGTACATATAACGCGATTTTTGCAAGAGCTACAAAAATATATTTTTGGAAATGGGAAGAAAACGACCGGAGAAAAGGAGGAAATTTATTGTAAGTACCTAACCCTCAAAAATGAAATAAAAAAAAAAAAAAAAAGAAAAGATGAATTGATGTGGGTCCTCCATAATTGCTGTTCACTTTCAGCCACATTTTCATCTAACCATTCCAGACTATGTAATATATATATATATATATGTATATATGTTGGATGTTAGATGTTGGTATTATATGCGCGCGGATGAAGATTTGTGTGGTGGCAAATTTATAATATATGAGTTTGATTTTCCATTTTACTTTTACTTGCCATAGAAATTTTCAATTTACTTTCATTTTCATTTTACACTTTTTCCCATCATACACGAGGAAAATGGCAACAAAAAAAACTTAAAGTCCCATTAATTTTTGTTTTATTTGCATAATTTATGCATTCAAACATGAACAGATTTCCCAAATTTGTTTTCTTAATAAACATTTTACAATGTACATATAATTTAATTAAATTTAATTGCGCTTTTCGTAACGTTCCCTTTTTTTTTTGTTTCTTTTCTTGAAAATAGTTTTTCCGGGTAGCTCAAGCTTTAAGGCGGTATTTTATGTGTCTGGAATTTTCTTTTAAATTTTCTCATTTTACGCAAAGTTTGTGCATGAAAGCATTTTCCAATGTGAATGTTTAATATATACACGACGACACGGTAACGATTTTACTATTGTAGAAAATGATGAGGGGTGGCAGGGAAGCGGTTTTGGAGAAATAAATATAAATGGAATTGGTAGTGCGGGGGATGAAAAAGTCTTATGAAGTGATAAAGCAATTTTAATCAACAAATTGGAACGTTTTTTTCTAAAATAAAGATTGAATGAGGACGAGAAAATATCATTAAAACATTTTTCTTTTTATTGCTAACATACGGAAAATCTGTTGGTATGGAATATTTTCACAGTCAGTCAATCAGAATAATAACATCCATTGATAAATGCACAGTAAATTTTTTAGGTTCCAGGGAGAAGTTACCTCTCTAGGCATCATCGACCAAATACATAAGTTGAAGGTATCATTCTCAGAAATATTAAAGGACCTCATAAGCAATAATGATAGTTCACAATGCAGATTTACAACTTCACAAGCAATTTTCACAGCTTTTGAATTTTCTTTGTATTTTTGGGTTGTCACTTGTATAACATTTTTTTACTTGGATGACACTTTAAGTTTAAACACTACAAATGTTTTATCTCATAATTTTAAGCACATTAAATCTTTTCGAAATAATTCTAGCTCTAGATGTCCCTACAGTTAAGAGTAAACTCCAAAAATTGGATGCAAAAAAACTCTGTCTGTAATCGAACCTTCCGATCGAATGGCCAATTTTGGTCAGTATTGAATTTGTGTGTAGCACTAAAACAACATAATAACCCGATTTGAGGTAATATATGGCTTATGGCTTAGTAGCCATATTGAATTTATATAAAAAAAAATATTTATTTGTCTACGGACTCGTATCCTTTTTATGAATTTGATCCGTTTTGCCTATTCAACCATCAATAATTTTATCATTTATTGGATATCATGAATACAAATGAGTAAAGTTAGATGAGAATGTTGGGGCATATGTTGAGAAGTATGCTGAGGAGTATGTCGAGGAGTATGTGGAGAAGTATGCTGAGGAGTATATTGAGGAGTATGCTGAGGAGTATGCTGAGGAGTATTTTGCTTAGTATGCTGAGGAGTATGTTGATGAGTATGCTGAGGAGTATGTCGAAGAGTATGTTGATGAATATGTTGATGAGTATGCTGAGGAGTATGTTGAGGAGTATGTCGTAGAGTATGTTGATGAATATGTTGAGGAGTATGTTGAGGAGTATATTGAGGAGTATGTTGAGAAGTATGTCGAGAAGTATGTTGAGGAGTATGTTAAGGAGTATATTGCGGAGTATGTTGAGAATTATGTCGAGGAGTATGTTAAGGAGTTTATTGCTGAGTATGTTGAGAAGTATTTCGAGGAGTATGTTGAGGAGTATGTTAAGGAGTATATTGCGGAGTATGTTGAGAAGTATGTCGAGGAGTATATTAAGGATTACGTTAAGGAGTTAGTTTACGAGAAGTTTAATCTACTTAATATTATTTCAAGTTGGATTTTTGGTTTGTCCACATTCAATGCAAAAATGTATTTTTTCTGATAATTAAATGTTAAATGATTTGTTTAGTTGTTTCTTATCTACTTAAGTATGTACGTAAACAAAATTATTTATATTCCGAAAGCACTTAAGTATCGCCATGTATTACAATACTTAATTAAAAAAGTCGGTACACACTTCATCTATACATTTGTTTGGCTAGTTAAAAAAAAAATCAAGTTTTAAGATACAAATTTTCCATTTCCCCATTAAAATTTAACAAAAAAAAATTCGTCAAGTTTATTTTCAGCATATTTAAATAAACAATTACCGCACTTACTGTACTTGTATATTTGTATTGTTGAAATAACTACATAGTGGCAGGTAATCTCGGCAATATAAAATGTTTAATACCATTTTGACGTTGTCTTCATTCCCATTAAATAGCAATTTCTTTTGTTTTCACAATTTTCACAAATATTCACGAATTAAGATTAATTAAAGTATTCTAAAGAGCTAATTTTCTATATAACAAGAATATTTTAATTTGTATGCTTTTAATGAAAAGGGTTCGTATTCTATATAAACATTTTTAAGCTGACTCTTAAATTAAATGAATTCATCACAAAAGCTAAATTTGGTTATGGGAGTTTTTCGTTAGACTGTATCCATATATATATCTAAATACAAATTTATATTTTGTATACATTTTTGACTATAAATGTAATGTAAGTATATATAAATACTTACATAGAATAACATTGAATGGAAGGGAAAAGTCCAGTACATATTTACACACGAATTTGCATGTATTGCGAAAGTATATTCGCTTGAGAACATTTCCATTATTTGTTTATGAAAATTAATTTCTATATTGTAAATATGATGGAAAGTTTCAGTTATCAATCTACATATTTAGGTATACATAGTGATTTATAATAAAAGAAAATAAGTGGACGTTGAATGAATGGGTAGCTTTAGCCGCTAAACCGTATAATATGAAGTTATTTTTAGATTTCTTTTTTATAAATGGATATTAAATCGTGCAGGGGGAAAAAAAACCAAAAACTGTATGTTGATACTCCTAGGGATGTTTTCCTCAATTTTATTGAAATCTTCATTGTTACTCCGTTATTAGTTAGTTTGCTTTCGATGATATCCAATTCGATGAAAAAGTTTTCAATGTAATGAAATTTGATGCTATTGCTATTGTCAATGATTTCGTATTCGATGCTTAATATCGATGGTAAAATGTTTTTAATATTTTCGTTTTTCGATGTGGACAGATTTCATAGTTTAGTTTTCGATGGTATTGTTTTAAATCTCTTGTATTCTTACGGCAATAATGACCCCATGCAGACAAATTAATCTAATTGGGTTAAAATTTAGCATAAAAACACTTACTTAAGCACTAATTAGTACTTAAATTTTATTTTGTACTAAAATATTAGATTTAGCTTAGGAATTATAAAGAAACGTATAGAGTCCATAAAAAGGTCTATAACTTCGAAGTAAAGGAGCATGGTACTAAATTCTAGCCAAGCTTACAATTGACATCTTATATTTCCAACTATTAGTCTGATAGCAATAATATTTCGAATTATTTTAAGAATAGAAAACTACTTGACGACCAGAGTACTAAATGCAATACTTTGACACCAAATAGTACTAAATCTGTTCTAAACTCAATAAGAAAAAATTCTTATTTATTACTAAATAGTAAATATTCGGATTGGTTTTATCCGCATTCCCACTGTCCATTTAGAAAGATATAAAGTGCTAAACATTCCGCGAACACACAAATAAAGATGACGCAATTAAATTCTACTTGTAATCCGTGGTACAGCAATCGTCTACCACTGGACCTAATATATTTTGTACATTATTCCTATTATTGACACAGTAGATCTAAATATATTAATAGATTTTCATCGGATTGTTTATACATCACAGATAACTGAATTCATTACACTTGGTTGAAATCGACCCTCAGATTTGCTATGGGTAAATGCCTCTTTCCCGTTGAGGAATTTGTGACCATAATAAATATTCATTTGTTTTTCTTACAGATGGATGTTCTGAGGGGGGGCTTTCATCATTTTGTCATCATATATATAGGGATGGATAGATAATAATATATCTATTCATCAGTCCGTCTGTAGAGTGTAACTCCCACAAGTAGATATACAGATATGGAAGGAAAATGAAAAATTGACTTTGATTTTGTCAGTTATACTCTCCGTATATACATATGTACAACATGTTTGTATGTACATACATACAATTCTATATATTTATATGGAAGGAAAATTTTGAGGGAGAGATTTTTTTTCCGTTTTTGGTCTTGTTGAAGTAAAACAAAAACTAATTGAAGAAGGAAAAGGAAATTGGTTAAAATTAATTGTTGGATGATTCAGAATGCTGCGGAATATACGAATTTTGCTAATGATTATTTTCGGTTTTTGGTACATAGCACACAGGAAGTTAGGATTTTTTAGGTTCATTACTTTTCATTAAATTTGAAGAGTTGAAATGTTGTTACGACACGACAGGCCACAATAAATCTATAAGAGGATTTTTTTTCGTTTTTTTTTTTTGGTTTTATTTGAACAAGCAGGAGAATTATAACAGAAAGAAATTATTTAATAATTGAAGTTTGTAATCTGGAATTATTTGTAATTAACGTTTACGTTTATGGAACCATGAATTACAATAAATAACCATGAATGAATTACGATTACGATAGTAATGATACTTATATAAGATTTGGTTGTTCTTCTGCTGATAGAATTCTGAGCAATGTAACATTAGATGAAGCTAATTTAAGTAAATCTAGATCTAGAAGTATCAATATGTTTGGAAAGACTTTTTTTCTTATTAAAAGAAGCACTAAAAGAAGCTTAAGAACTATGAAATCTAGATAGAGATGAGAGAAATATATCAGAGACATAATGTGATTCTGAATTTTTCTCATACTGAATCAAATAATTAAAGTATATTTTCGATGAAAATTGATCTCAATAAATAATATATTCAAATAATATGGCTAATCTGTACAATACAGTTTTCAACAACAACACATTGTTGACATGATACGCAGAGATTCATCTATAAAATGATTTTCAATTAATCTTTATGGAAAATAGTAGTCACCAGAAGATAAAACAGCCAGTTCAGGCAGTGTGGAGTGTGCTAACAAATCTCGTTCTTTCGAAACTTCAGATTCTGGCACCGATCATAGGTAAATTTGTACAAATATTTTATCAACTATCAATCATCTAATGATCATTGTGTATAACTCCTCTTGACTCTTTTGTTTGACTATACATAATTTTAATTAAATATTCCCTCACGTAAACAATTTGACTTTAATTAAAATTGCAATATTATAATTACTTCCTTGTCTTACCATCTAACCTCGTTTATCAACTTCTTTTTTTTTTTAATTTCATTTTGCCATTGCACCTAGAACACCGTCTTTTACATTTATGCACAGGTACTTTTGTGCACTGTGCACAGACACTAAGCCAAGTGACAACACTTTTCTATGAAAAGCTTAATGGCATGCGGCAACGTTTCCTAATACATTCCATTCAAATCCAAGCATACCCTCTGCACCATAGTTAGAGTATATATGTGTATATATGTGTGTGTATATATGTGTGTATATATATATAAATAAATACACTTGCAAACTAAAATCCCCTTGAGAATGAATTTCATTCCGTCTTGTTAGATATTTTAAAGTTGAAAATTTTCTACAGATTAAAGAACACTTTAGTTTATTATATGACTATGATGAGAAAAATGATGATGATAATGATAATGATGATTATGATGATAATGATGATAGTGTGATGATGAGAAGTGTACATGAAAATGTTTAATCCTGGTGTTGCACTTGAGTTCTTTTCGCTTGTACATTATACATAGAGATGAAAATTGCAAGAGAAAAGAATGTCTTAATTGATTTAATCAGATGAAAATTCACGAGAGCTGAAATTTCCTTCATTTACATTTTACTTTTAAATTTATAAAGAAGTGTTTATTGTTGATAGAAAGTTTTGCTTTTCTTATATTTTGTGCTACATCTGTAGAGAACTATAGATAATAAGTATACGAACATGGACTCTATACAAAATAGATCGTCTGAGAAATTTATAGAAGCTAATAACCTTAAAAAATTCAGCACATTGACATTTTCATCTTTCATGTCGTATAAGATACGGTCCCATCTGCGTCCATAAAAGTGACTGTTTTTCAATGAAATCGATTTAATATCAAATAGTTTTCTTTAATATACTTTTCTTTTCTTTTTTAGTTTTTCCACATTTTGGACATTTTTAATTGGTAAAAAATACAAACAAATTTTCTTATTAAGTATCGTTTGCTAAACTGTACCGCATACTGGTACATAAAGAACGCGTTGACTTGAAAATTTTGACAGTACGTATTGTATGCGCATGAGCTGTGCCCAGGGTTGTTAAAGTAACAAATGATCTATAAAATACCTGATTTGTTACTGGTAATGTTATACGACGAAAATTAAGATACATTTGCTACAATGTATTTGTTACTAAAATTGGTAACTTTTTTCAGCTCACAATGATTGTCGCCAATTCACCATTCTGAATTATTCTGAAACAATTCCGAATATGTCTTGTAATGAAGTTATTTAATGTATCTGTCGAACTGAATTGGAAGGAAACGTATTAGTTTGCTACATTTGTTACATTAATTACCAGTTTAGTAACAAATGTAACAAATTCGAAAAAAGTGTTACTTTAACAACCCTGGCTGTACTTGTACGTATTTCTCGTGTTTTCTTTAATTAACTATCAACAGAAAAAATTTATAAATACCCTCCATTAGTACTTTTTTTTCTTCATCATTTTTGACCCAACCTTATTAACCCTAATTGTCGGGTTTACTCCCAATTCCAATATGTGTTGAAGCTACATCGCCTCTTCATTTTGGCAAGTCCTTTTGAAATTTATAAAGATTTTTCGATAAATATTTCAATTTACCTATAACTAAAGTGCGATAACATTCTTTGTATAGTTTCCCCGATGGCATAAGGCGCTTGTAAAACTGAATATGGTGACAATGTATGCGACAGAAAACTGATGAAGAAAAATCCAAAGAAATAATAACACAAAGTTGGTATGGTAGAGACATACACACACACACACAAACCGAATAGACATAACAAATCTCATGTCATTTGCACTTAATTTAAATTCAAGACACATTCTTGAAAATGTTCAGAAGACAGACACTTCTACGAATGAACAGAATGTTTTGTATGATTTTTTTTATTGCTATATGTACAGTACAAGTACATATATATATTGAACTTAAGGAATTGTTTGAATATTATGTTGACAGACTTGTTTATACTTTAGTTTAAAAAGGATAAAATTAATATTGAATTATTAAAGAGTTTTTCAAGTACCTAATCATAAAACGAAATTAGTTGAAACTTCTTTAAATAATTTTATGCCTTGAAAATGTCAAAAAACATTTTCTCAGAAAGGTAATTTTGTGTAAACAAAATCGAAAGACATTTTTTGTGGTACCCTAAATGAAATAGGTGTTATCCAATGCCTAAAAACAATAGGTTCTGTTCTGATCCATATAGTATAGGCAAATGGCGATTTTTTTCATTATTGCTACAATGTTTCGGAATCTTGCAGTAAAAGCTATTTGCAGAACTTCATAGTCAAATTAGACCAACTCATCAAGAGATATATTTGATCCTAAATTTTATTTTCAATTTTTATTGACAAATAAATTTTTTTCGATTTTCCAACAAAATTTTGAGTAAACCATCAAACAATATGCAACTGAAAATTAGTATTTTTTTTTTCTATTTTTTTGATGATTTTTTCAAAATTTTGTTGGGAAATAAAAAAAAAATTATTTTCTAAAGAAGATTGAAAATAAAATTTCGCATCAAATACATATGTATGTCTCTTCATGTATTCTTCTAATTTGACTATTAATGGCAACAAATTGCTTTTACTGTGAATTTCGATGGAGATTTTCATAGCAAAAATTAATATTCACTAAGTCGCCTATGAATTCATCGAATAATATAATTAGCAGTGGCGGTTTTTATAACAGTTCATGTCGTTCATAAATAGAATTATTGAAATATTAATAGTGAATCTGAATAATGAATTACGTGTTTGAGTGTTGCATGATTTGACTTTTTATACATTTCCAGTTGCATTATCTGCATTGCTCATTAATAGGTCTTTTTTCAAATAAGAAATGTCAACGAATTTAAATTTTTGGGCTTAGATTAAAATTATCATAATTGTATCCACTACAATTTTCCCTCGAGAAAAAATATGCCTAGGCGTTGTATTAAAAATTTGTATTTCTTTATAAAAAGGCAACTGAAATTTTACGAACGATTGTTTTAAAACTACATATTTGCAAAAATTTAACTTTGAAAGAGAAAAAAAATGATAAAAACCTTTGTGAACCGAAAAGACAAAATGGAATAGAAAACACCAAATACACATGTGTGCTAAAAGGTAATTCCCCCTCCCCCTCCTAAAGTTTTTTTTTGTATAGATTCATATAGAGATTTGTAGACCGCGTTATATATCAAAGTCTGTATGTAAATAGTTAATTTTTATCGTATATACTTAAATTACATATACATATACACCCTGCGACATTGACATGTTCGATTTGGAATTTTTAACTTATTCTTTGAAAATAAGTGGATTATTCCAAAAATAAATTACTCAATTAATAATAAAAATAAACATTTTACCAATTAAATTTGTTTTACAATGGAAATAATTCATGTAATAGACAAGAAAACATCTGTTAACCCTTTCGCGGACGCAAGAATTTCATCACCATCACCATCACCCATCACTGCAATTGCAGTAAGCGTCCGCGAAAGTATTAATATTACCTAAAAATCGAACCAAATATGAACTACTGTGGGATAGGTAGAGTTAAACAATGGGACCGAAAGTGTTATTGTTCAAAAATATTTAAATTAGTCTAAACATTGTATTTTTAGTCAGTATTTAGTATTTCAATAATTTATTTTTGGAATAATCCACTCATTTTCAAAGAATAAGCTAAAAATTCCAAATCGAACATTTCAATGTCGCAGGGTGTACATGTAAAATATTTAATATAAATACATATTACAAATGTCATCTTTAATACGATGCTATATAAGCAAGAATTTTATTGCAAAAAAAAAAAAAAACTTATTATTCCAGTCTCTGAACAACATTTTCTGTTATCAAAAATTCATATT
>JANSTT010002773.1:0-32631 GCA_026745375.1 Platyura marginata
ATAGCTCATCGTCTGCACACTGTAATGGATAGTGATCGTGTCCTAGTAATAGATGATGGACGTGTTGTGGAATTTGGTCATGCATATGATTTACTTCAAATATCGGATGGCTACTTAAGGCAATTAGTTGATCAAACTGGTTCAGCCACAGCTGCTATGTTAGTAGAGTCAGCGGCCCAGGTAAAATTATTTTAGGGCTTTAAATTAAATATTCATTTTGTATTTTAATATTTTTAGAGTTACAAGTTACAACCAACTTAATCAAAAACATCTTTAACAATAAAAACCTCAAAAATGAAACTCACTGCATAATGAAAAATAAAGAATGGCAAAAATATTTTAAAAATTGTTTACTGTACGTTTAGGAAACAGAGATTATTTTCATGTAACTGATTGAAATGAGGGGAAAAAAAGTTAATTAGTGGAGTTTTATTTTACTATCTATTATCTTCATCTTTCAAGCTGCGAAGAGAGGAAAAATTAAGTCAATTTGTAGTCCAAATGTCGCGTCAAATTATGCAGTAAGTTAGAGACAAACTATTAGTATTATTGATTTATTTGTAATTTTTTGAGTAATTTGGTTTAAGTAATAAACTATTAAGTTATTTAAGTTAACTGCCTGTATAGAGAGAACGAACTTTCTTATTTCCGCACCAATATTGATTTTATATTTTATGCCAAACGCCCTTCCAATACGCTGTGCGTCCGTGATGGATGGCTATCTAACACGCACATTTTTTTTATGCGACTTATCACGTATATTATTATAATAAATGGACCTTTAATTATTTGATTTACTCATTGTTAATACTCCTACATGAAAAAATTTAAATTTTGAGATATGAAATAAATAATTTAATTTCAGGAAATGAATGATGATTAAACAAATTTTCTGTTTTCATTTAAAGATTTTCTGCGAAACCAGTTTTCAATTTGGCTATCGTAGTAGAAAAGGATTTTTACGTTAGAAATTTATTAATTATAATTTAAATATAATATTCGGCATTTCGTAGCTTTGAATTTTCCGCATCTATTTTTTGCACAACAGGGTATCCTTAAATCCTTCAACTGTTTATATTTCCCTTCCATATTTTCAGAAAATATTAGCGTTTGAAAATGATGAATATCTGCATTCATAGATTTCTCAGATATCAATCCTAACAACTAGGAGAAATTTGAATTCCGACTTTTTCATACAAAATATGCCTTACACATATTTTTATGCACAGCACTGTAGGTAGGTATACTAACGTCCGATTTTAAATCAAATATTATTGAAAATTCTCAATTATTCCAAATGATATTTGAATGTTATTTAGGTATCGACATAAAAAAAAACAGCCCGTTTCCATTGTTGCCATAATTTCATCGTAAATAAAATCCAATTTAAGTCAAATTTCCCTTTCTTTATAAAAATGACTATGGGAAGAGAATCGGTCAAATCCTATGGTTATAGAAAGGACAACTGAAGAATATATTATACATAATATTGTCCATATAATAATTCAAGGAAATTCGTTTGCAGAATAAATGATTGCCCACCCATTTATATTTATTTGCAATACAATCCCATTGGCAACGAAAAATTTAGCCTGCGACGTGACGGGCGCCAAAGAGTACTTAGTTTTGTTTTGCATAGTTGTTATAGGTTAAAATCCAACAGAAAATCAATATATATGTATGTATGAGGAAAAATAAATATTTTATTTTGTAACCGTAAATGTTTGAGGAGTTTCCTATAATATTATTATTGAAAGTATGGTATACAATATGAAAATGTTAGATTTAATCAATGGTATTATTGACCTGGAACAAATGTGATTGAAATTGTTCGCATAGAAAATAAATTTATGCTCGACAATAATTATTCGCAATCTAAGTTAAAGCAAAATCACTTTATAAAGTATTTTTCGTGGAACATGAATGTTGTATACATAGAAGTCTCAAGAATAACCCACCAACTGCTCCATGTAAATATAAAGCTTTTATATGTGCATATTATGTATAGTACATTTACTGAGAAAGAAGATACTAATGGGTGTTTTTCTAGAGATTTGTTTTTCCAATAGAGATTATCGGCCAATATGGTCATATCGGACAACGTGAATGTCATTCGTGCTCAGTTTGATTTGACATTTTACCATGAATAGACTTACGCCTAGAACAACGCTGGCAAATTGTGTAAATTTATTTCGAAAATCGTGGTCCAGTTTGCGAAACTTACCGTGCGTTACGTCCATTTTACGGTCGACATAATCGTCCATCCGAGCAAATAATTTGAATAACCATGGATCGTTTTCGCACCGCGCATGCTCTAATGGATAATATGAACCCGCAGGGATGTTATACAGTGCGCACATAAGAAGCTATTGCTGCGTTTTTGACGATATAGGGCGCCAGATGCTTGAAAAAGTGGTCGAAAATTGGACTTCCAGATTTCGCTTTATTTGAGCTAGCCGCGGCGCCCATATGCCCGAAATCATATTTGAACACTAATGGCAAAAAAATTATCATTCCAATAAAGCCAATGGCAATTCCCACGGTTTTTTTATGTTTTATTTGATTTTAAAAATCTAAAAAACAACCTTTACAAGTAGGCAGGTTAAAAAAGGAAGGGTCGGTAGCGGATAAAATGAGGAAAATGTTATTCAAGCATTATCCTTCCCCCTTCTGGCGGTATAGAAATTCTTTCAGGGTCGACCTTCAGTTTGACTTCTCATTCGATAATCTGAGTTATCATCAACATATTTTTAGTATTTCCAATAGAATTCGTATAAATTACATAAATATGTGAATTTGTTTAAATAAAATATTTATAAAAAAAATGTGAAATATTTAATAGCAAAAATTAAGCTTTGTTTGATTTAAATGCCTGTTTATTTGCCTTTAATGTGATATTTTTCTCAGTGTTGTACATTGAACGGATTTAAAAATTTGAGACGACATTTTATTATTATAACTTTCAATGAATCTGCTCTGTACAGTAAATTTCAATTATGAAAATTTAGTTATACTAAGACTATGATTGATCGCTTTGCGCTATTGTAAAGTATATGGACCAATGGTAGACACGTACACGTAAAAGTAATGAAAATAATAAAGAAAACATTTTACGGGGCGTTCTTGATGTTTACTAACCGAAAGATGTGTAAAAGCTAATGGATTTTATATCTTTTCTGCATATTTTGTGGCGTAAATAATGATAGGGTGTATGTAAGTATGTTCTCTACCCCTTTGAAGCTTTTAATTTTAGCAAAATCATGTACTGCATCTGATGGTATTTTTATTGGCGACAAACGACCACGATTTTTTATTTTTTTTTTTTTTTTGCTACTGATGATTCATCATTTTATAGCTATCTGAATTTCTGAACGGAACGTATAACGTGTCGAGAAAAAATATATCATCGGCCCAGAAAGCAAACCATGTATCTACCACTCTTTAATCGATATTGATGTGAAAACGGGTGATACATCTTATGATGATAAAAAAAAATTCAAATCAAAAGTGTTATACTTTCTAGGCCCACGATATTATAAAGTACACGTAATTGAATGTGAACTGAATGGAATGTTAGTCTGACTATTTTATAATAATTTTTAAAGTTTTCTTAAGTAATATCTACGAAGTTTTTGAACGAAATGGAATATAACAATAACAAATACAAAAGAAGTAACTGACTGACTACAAAAGATTTCTGTAAATTATTGCTTTCTGAAAATTCTGTCACCAATGTTAAAACGAAATCATTAGATCATACAATATTTTTTACCTGCTCAAAATTTTCTAAATATTTACTTATTTTAATATAAACAATAAATGTTAGTACTCACCGACTAAATAGACGCAACACAACACAAATAATGATAAACATCAAAGCCATACCGGCCAAAATGCCAATCATTGCTGGATCAATATAACGTTCTGGTTCACGTGATTCCTGTTTTACTATAAATTTTGTAAATATTTATAACTTATTCTGCAAGAAAAATATAAATTTGAGAATTGACTCACCTTTGCATTCCATAGATCCATCCTTATTTACCATTGGTGACATCTCGAAACGGCATATACATCGACCGTCACGACATTCAGTTTGAAAATTGAACGATTCACATTGTTCATTGAAAAAGCAACTGTCATTAATAACGGACGCTGAAAATTAAATAGATTCGCTGTCAAGTTGTGTCAAATGATAAATAAAATGGAAAAAAATCACAAAAATTTGACACTATAATAGGGATTCAAATATTTAACAGAAATTAACATTGTAATAATTATTTAAAATAGAAATTTATTATTAGCTACATGTATAAAATATATTTAATGGACCGATCTATACTATAGGTAGGGATAACATTATATTAGAAACCTTTCAATATAATTGAACATTATTATACTTGAAAGTTCGGTCACGCCAATTTGGCACTGGTAAATTAACCTTGTAAATATTGATTGTAACAAAGCTAAAGAATCGGTTTTTTTTTCTTTTCTCATCCAAAGATTGAAATCTTTCCCTTCTTATGAGATTAAAATTATTTACACTGCCGCGTCAATGTGTTAGCCATGCCAGTCACGTTCACACAAATTTCTTTTACGATCATGAATATATTTCTCAATATGCGCTCTCTTTATGTGGCTGTGCCTGTTAATCCATAAAATTACGCGTAGGTAATACGCATACTTAATGATGAAATAAAAGTTTAATGTTAGCCCGTTATCCAACTGATTATAAGCTCTATGGTCTGTTTATGTTTTCCATTTACAATCTACATACATAAATACAATACATACATAGAGTTAGGCAAAAGAAGAAAAAAAACATTGCTAATGTAGCCCATAGCGTGTTTCTGTTTGCAAAGCTCTTAAGTACTTTCTACAATAGTATAAGAAAAAATCTCAAATTCCACCTTTGTACACAACATGAAAATTGGAAATAGCCATAAACCCATAAGATCTTTGACATTGACGTGATACTCAGGATGTATAGGCATAAAATGCTAAAAATCAATTTTTATTATTCTATTCGGCTTTCACATTGTGTATAATGTGCTCTTTAAGCTTGATTCGGTTTTTGCCGTTTTTTTTTTTTTTTTTGGGATAATAAATTACATTTTCTACTAATAATGACATTTAAATTACATTTTCTAAAATTTTCCGCCCTTTTTGATTCGATTTTATAAATTGAGTAATATTTGGGCGAAAAATGGAATTTTACGTGGGTTGTTCGTATTTTTTTTTTAAATCCCATTACCTAATCTTTTGTAAGTAAAGTAATGATATTGTATCGATGTCAATTTATATACGAGCTTTACTCAAATAAAATGTCGAAGGAGGGCTGCTTATTCTAATTACCGCTTCCAGGTTATAGACTGGCCCGAAAAATAACCAAAATCCTTTCCATTGAAAAATTTTTTTTTCGAAGGAAATGTTGTCTCTATGAGGCAGATAATTAACTTTGACTTTAGGAGTTTTTTTTTCTTAAATATTACTAATAGTGTGGATTCTTTTGTGGATGATCAATATCTTATTTATCTTCACTTATGCCATTCATTAATCTAAGAATTTTTTTTTGTAAAGATAAGATGTCAACAATTTTAATGGAATCGATAAATAATCAATAAGACTTTGTTTACAAGAACTATTAAAAAACATTTATCTAAGTGAGTGATGTGTAAATATATTATTTTTTTGACTTTATCGAAATTTAAGAAAA
The DNA here is from genome assembly GCA_026745375.1 of Platyura marginata. Lineage (NCBI taxonomy): Eukaryota > Metazoa > Arthropoda > Insecta > Diptera > Keroplatidae > Platyura > Platyura marginata. The sequence goes on from JANSTT010002773.1 coordinate 5,717, forward strand.
GTTCCCTATAGTCAGACCTCGAGGCGCCATACACATTTTATTCTTTGTTCATTTTCTACAGAAATTTTCTTAAATAATTTCAAACAAAGAAAAACTTGTTCATAACATTTTCTGAGTCAATATTTTTTATATGTATGAATTTGTACATATGTACAATTGTACATATATGGTAGGTTATTTGTATAGTATTATCCAAGATTATATAAGTTATGTATATTAAGGCGCAATTTAAGTCATAACCATAATTTTTTTTTTGTTATATGTGTCTAAATGATGATGTGATAATAAGAAAATACTTTAAATTAAATTCTAATGAAATTTGTTTGTCTCTGACAGTTTAAGGGGGAGGGGTGGGGGTTGGTGTTGGAAAATGTCTCAAAAAGTTTAGTGTAGTTTTGTTGAAACAAGTTTTGAAAATTTGATAATTCGTCGTTTGGAATGTGAGTAATTAAATTGAAATTGCCATACCTCCATTTTTCACCGCACCCCGGTTCTTGTCTTTATATCGCAAGCTCTGTTAATTAACTTTCTATGCTCTATGGCATATTGAAATTTAAAAATAGGTGAAAATTTGGCCGCATATTTGATAAACAAGTTTTCTAGTTTATCCTAAAAGTGAGGGAACGAAATAATAATTATCGAAGAATTAGAATGTAGTCAAATGTTGACTCTCGATAAATGAAGGGAGAATCTTGACTTTCAAGAAATTGAAGAATAAATTATGACTTTCAAGAATTAAAGGAAATAATTGAGGTAGGGAGAAACTATGACTCTAATGAAATTGAGAGAGAAACTATGACTATTAAGAAATTAAGAGAGCAACTATGATTCTATTATAAAGGTAAGCGTACAATGATACATTTCGAGTGATCCACTTAAAATTGGTACGTTACGTTAAATTTTTGTGGTGTCCATTTTCCTCTAGTCCACTTGCCTTTTACTTGCAAATTTGCGTATATATTATACAATATATACGCAAATTTTCAAGTAAGTAAGTAAGTACAACACGCCATTAAAATGGAAACATTCCCAAAGTGCAGATATTTAAGTGAAATCGTGTACGTGGACCTTAAGAAACATGTACCTACAGGTAACATTTGGCATTTCTTTTTATTTCATATATATGTATACCAAAAAAAACGGGCGAATTCCCTTGGGAACAATGCTATAAAAATATGTGAAAATTGTCTTTAAAATATTTCCCATAATTGATTTTAAGTTAAATTTATGATCTACATATGGAAGTAAATAGGTTGGTATATGATTTATTTATGTGTAGCATGAAAAACAAATTGCATTATTAAAAAATGTCAAAGAATCTGCATTTAAGACTACCCTTCTACACTGCGGATAATATGCTTTGTTTTAGAGTAATGGCTGGTTTTCATGAATAAATTTACATAGCATAAATACAAATTAATAATAGTTCATAAAATAACAATACACACATCCATTCAGGTATGTAGATGAGAGATAAATATTATAATATTAAATAAATACAATATGAGATAAAATTCACTATCCTAAAATCTTTCTATATATAACGTAACCCCATATAAGGAAAAGAAAAATAAATAATAAATGTTAGAACGTACATATGAGGCTCATGTTGCTAGTTCTATTGTTTTTTTTATTTTTTTTGCGTGGGTTGTGGGAAATTTAGATTGTTTTCATACCTAATACATAAAAATGATAAAATACAAAATACCATCAGTACAATGTACATATGTAGAAACCTAAGATAAACATACCTTTTCCACATTTATCAATATGATTTGTAACCGGCAGATCTTCAACACATTGGCAATATTTCATTTTAGAATCACATACTGATCCCGGAAATCCACATTCCAACGTTGATTCACATTTGTCGCCAAATTTTTTCGATCCACGGCTAGCATAATCTGGAAATAAAATAATTTAAATTAACGAATTAATTTCAAGCAGGCGTGTAAAAGTTGTTTACGAGTATCTGATTCAAAAAGAACAGTCGAAACAAAATCCCAAATATTTTAGATTTAGAAATTCCAAATAACACCTTCAGTATTCAAATTACGATAAAAAATTAGCATTTTCGCATTTGTTTAAAAAAGTTTATCGTGTGAATAACTTTTATGCTACAGACATTTGTCGTTTGTCCGACGCATCCTTCGCTGACTCCATGTGATTTCCATCGATGACTTGTGGGAGATCACGGACCAAAAAAGGATAGCCACTATCATATGTTTGGGCCGGATAGACCCTGCACAAGAACTACACAAATGTTGGAAAATAGTCACCTAAATGAAACCCGCACTGTTATAGGCGGATCAGTAGACCGACAGTCATAGAAGATTTGGTCTCACTGAACAAGTCCTAAAGCGCGCTATGGTCCGATCAAATGGAGGAGAATGATCGACGTTCTATGCTCTATGAATGCATGTATGTATGTGTTTAGCGAGGTGTATACTTATATATCCCGAATGTTATACACTTTTATTATGATGTAGGTGTGTGTAAATAATTATCTTGACTAATTGCAAAAGAAGATTATGTTTACTTATATTTATGAGAACTTGAACATCAAGTAAAATCCCAACAAAAGACGTACATTACATTTTATATTTAGTACAACTTATTATCCGGCTTTTCCCTACTCCTCGCAAAGATTACTTATGCTTAATACTTAAGAATTAACAAATAAAAAAAATCATTTAAATTTTAATTCGCTATTTGAGAGAAAATGTAGGAAACAAAAATAAACTTTCATAATTCACCCCAGACTCGAGACTTTTCATGCATAAATTTAGTTATTCCAATTTCTGGCGCATATAATTTTCACCATATTTTTTTTTTGGTTCGAAAATATTTATTTTTAATTCCAAAATGTCATAATAAAAATTAATCCTTTGCAATTTTAAAATGTCAACTTTGGCGACAAATTAAAATTTGTTGGAACACATTCGTCTATTTCTGTCCAAAGATATTTATGCACCTATTACGTTCGCTAATATAAAAAGCCTATAAGATTGTTCATTGTGTCCTGATATAGACATTTTATGCTTAGAATTTTCTTTTTTTAAAATATAGAAAAATCGATAAAAAGGTAAAATAGTGTTATTATCATCGTATATGTTATGAATAAAATGTGTTTATATGGCCAAAATAAATTACTATAATAATGCTAGAATATGAAGCAAATACAAAATATGTACTTTATGATACATACTATACATACATATATGAGACTATTACTGAATATACTGTATAAAACGATTGGATACATTTATGGGAGGTTTTTTTTTTTAAATTGTCGTAAATCCAGGATCACTTCATTATGTGTCTATATAGAATGTACCATAAAATTTAAGGGCTACCATTTGAATTTATGTATGCCTCCATCCTCCATATGCATATTTACCTACACACAATCGCATACGCACTGAAATTAAAATGTAGGGGATGCGAACCGCTTATTAAATGTTTTGAATTCCATCACTAAAGTCGTCTCAGTTCAATTGGACCATTATCCATTACCATTGACAATTTTGCGTCAACTTTAAACTTCTACATTTAATCAAAAATTAGCCAAAGGTTGCAATATACATATAAATGAAGCAATATACATATATCTATAAAATTCATCTTTCGGGATGTCAAAATCATTTAATTAACAAAAGAATAACAAACACTGTTCTAAATAAGAATAATTATTCTCAGTTTATTCAAATACATTATGTAGTTATGTTGTATGTACAGTACAGTACAGTACATATTATAAGATTTATTGTCCCTAATTTTTACTTAGACTTTCTTCGTAAGTGGGAGGAGAAATTTAATTTATTTTATGAGAAATAAAATTTCAATTTAATATTTACATTAAAAAGCATTTCTCTTATTTGAAAAAATTATTTAGCAAATAATGTTTTCCATATGTAAATGTAAAATATTTATTTCATTTTTCCACTGAATGCTACCCATCAAATACAAAATTCAACAATTGCTCCCTTCGTGAGGTTTGACTTTTATGAAATGAACCAGAAGAAAAAGTTGAAAGTAGAATATACTACAGATATACATATATGTATATGATTGTATATATAGGTATGTATTGTAGTCTGTACTTTTGCATAGGTTGTATAGTAAAAAAAATACAATATGGTTGCATAGTTGTGGAAGTCAATTAAACAAATTGAAAATTTAAACGAATGGGAGCACCTCCTAATCACTTTTATTACATGGGGATGTCGATAGGAGACGGGGAAAGAAAATTAATCAAATACACGGCCTGCCGGAAAATGTGAAGAAATAAAGAACCAGAGCCACTTGATGCATGTTGTTAACAAAACTTACGGATTCATGTTGAACCGACCGAAATCAACCTGAAAATATGTTTTCTTTCTAAAATTAATATCATTTTTAAGATACCTCTACCTGGCATAAAAAATTAAGATAGATTTACATAGTATAGATAGTATAGAATAAAATTAATGGAGGCACGCAATACCAGCGGAAAATACGACTATAACCTAATTAGATATAGGAACTTTATAAAAATATTATCACCTATAAAGAAATTTCTTGAATTGTTCCAACCTGTAAATCGTATCTAGGTAATAATTTTCCGAAACAGTACCTCGATTGATTTATGGCAAATCCGGGTTTTATATTTGTGTCATGTGTTTAAGACATTTAATATTCAAATTTGAACTTATAATCTTTTTATGAACCCCAATTTTTACATTTGCGGAGCGTGCATCATGTCAGCTGTCTGAAAAGTTTGTAGGTATAATAATAAAAAATATTATGATAAATGGAATTGGATCAACTTTAATGTGGGTTAGATGGAATGTGTATGTCCTTTGTCATGGATTTTAATTTCTGTTTGTGAAAAGGAGCTGTTGCTGAAATATGATTTGATCTTTGTACAGTTTAATTGGAGTTTTTGCTGTACATTTTATAATTGTTTTCCTTAAACTGTAAAGAAGCAGATTCTATATTCTATTTGGTTTATACGCTACGCTACAATTTATAATTAACCCAATAAGTACAATTTTTGGTTATCAAAAGTTATTGCTCACTTCTAAATGGTTTAAATGGGAATGTGACCTTTTTTTAATTGCAATAAGCTGTTATTCTTGTATTTCTATCGTTTCGATAATTTCTCTTTTACCATAAAAAACCAGACTATAGTTCTAACTTCTATTAAGATGAAAATATGTCAAATAAAACCGAAAAACATTAACAGCCTTTTTGGTATCGTTGTATCCTGGTTAATATTACACATAGTTTATTTGCGTGACATAATTCCATAAAATAAACAATAAAATTCTGACATAAGAACAAATATAAAGAATGTTTTATGACAGAATATAGAGAGATATTCATGTGTGCTTGACTATTAATTCTCGAACGTTAATTAGTTGATTTAGACAGATTGAATATTTATGAAGATGATTTTGTGATAATATTATTTTATCTATTTTCAGACGAGTTTAACATATACGGTAAGCATCGTAAAATCTCCGTTCCTTTAACGGTACAAAAATAAACTATCGTCAAGGAGAATTTTTTTTCGAGAGTAAATAATGTTGATGCGGTTTGTTTTCCAACTTTTAAAACTAGCCTAAATTACTTTTTCTAGCAATTTATAACTAAAGTATAATGCCAAAACCATAAATTTGTGCACGTAGCAAATTATTCGCAAGGGGAGAGATAGTCTAACAATTTCTGGAAATGTGTGCCTACGTAGAGAATTAATTTTGAGATCTTTATATGGTTATTCTGTGCGTACCGGCACAACTATCCTATACATAGAAGCAATGATTATGGTTACTATACAGTATATCAACAGAGAACAACGACGTTTAACTATATTTGTTTACCGAACTAACCATAGTATCAGATGCCTTTAAAATAACTAATGCTGATAGAAGGCGTTTCCCCAATAGACAAATTATTAAAGATTTTGGTTTTTCCTTTCAATACTTTTCAACAAAAAAAAAACCACAAAAATTTAACATCCCAAATAGAATATGTAATATTGATTTTTAGACAGACCGAAATATAAAATTTATTTTCAATAAAAATTCGCGTCTATAAAAATCTCCTGGGAAAAATGGAAAATCTGTATATTTATTCATACATACATAAATATATTATAAGCAAATACACGAATTGAATTGCTTTATGTATAAATACGCAAGGGGTTAAGCTTTTCCAGGTATTGTGATTTTTAGTGATTACAAAGAAGAAAAAGAAAAGTGTTTATGATGTTTCCGGATAAGTAAAAATCTCAAAGCGTTCACCTTTAGAGAATTACACGATGAAGCGAAAAATTTTATATGACAATATTTTGAAAGGAAAATATTTTACATACAGATAAACTCAAAACAAGCTTACTTCAAGTTTCTTTTAGTATTTATGACTCTATTTTGGATATTTTTAAAGAACTTGTATGGTTTCTTTTAATACAAAATTTTAACGCCGCTGTTTTCCGTGAAAATGTCTTACCATATCGATCCAAATCCAAATTTTCTGATAGATATTCGAAGCAGGTAACTGGGGAAAAAAGTTCTTCGAATAATGGTTCAGTAGTTTAGACGATGTGATTTTTTAAGGATCTATCATCGAAAATGTATAAGATATGTAAGAGAAAATTCTAAACGGCGAAATAGTTATCGTTAAATATTGACATCTATTATAACTAGCATCTACTATATCTGCATCTACTATAACAACATACTTAAAAAAAAACCATCTATGTCATACTCGATTTAAATATTAGAAATTCTTGCGTACATATGTTGAATCTCAGAAAGGTTTCCTAAAATAATAAAGCTTTAGGCCATTTTACAACTTATAGAACATCTGTCCATGTAAGAAAGGAATATTACCATCAATATGGGTAAGAACATAACATACCTACATATTATTTCCTTAGAAAACATATAGAAGTTGGAAATGAATAATGCTAAACATTTAGTTTATGCCATCTACATAATTGATTTCACAGAATTAGCAAAAGTGACGAAAGCTCTATCACCTGGTACCAGACGCTTTTGAATATTTAATCATTTAGGTAAGGGTTTTAGATGAAAATTTCCATTCCATTCCAAATTTTTAATATATGTAATATAAAAAGGGTGATTTTCGTGTTTTTTTTTTAAATCTTAGAGTTTTTGCATTTTAACTATTATGCGCAAAGATCAACGCTAATTTAGCTTGGTATGGAAGGTCTCGGGTTCAGGATCGACAAAAGAATGCACGCAATTATTTTTCTTAAAAAAGTATCGTTTTTTCTGCGTTAAATATTTAAAGTTATAATACCTTTTGAAGCTACACACATACAGATATAAAAATGCTAAAAGAAAAACATATTTTCCAACGTAAAAACGTAACTATTGTGCGTTGTTAACAAAACATATTTTTTAGAGTTTTTCAAATTACCTTTCCTAACATATAAAAAATAAATATTCCATAACATCAGCAGTAAAGTAATCCAATAATCAACAGAAAACTTCAAGGAAAAAAAAAAGAAGTCATTTAAATGCTAAATTACAGTTTCATAATTTAGCATTTAAATGGAACAGTTACGTATATACATACATTATTGCAGTAATGTACATTTCAATTACAATTGTGTGTAATTAAAACTCATCTAGTCTCAGCTGAAGCTATTTTAATAACTCTTTTCTTTATACTATTATATAAATGTCGCCTGGAGTTGGACTAATGTGTCTTTTATATTTGCACAGACAATTTCAAGTATTTCATTTCAATTTGGAACATTTCTTAGCTTTTTGATACCTAAGTACAACAATAGATAATTGCGTTTCAACAATGTCAACGAAGAAAAAAATAAAAAGACAAAAAAATCAGGCTTTCATATTTTCTGCAAAACTTTTATATAGAATACATGGAGGATTGTAGATAGATGTATGTATATAAGTATATAATGGCCAGAAGATATACACACATAACAAACAAAATTAAGAATTTATGAATTGATGTTGTAAAAGTTTCATCAAGTTTCAGCCAATGAATTAATGAAATTCTATGTTGTTTGGAAAATAAGATTTATAACAATTAATTGGATGATCAAATACCGAGTATTTGACTTTTGCAATTGACTGACTATATGTTAGTAAGATCAAATTAGGTACATGTAGTAAAATTAAATACACACAATAAAAAGTAAGTTTAATTAAGTTCAACTAAGTATGGAGATATATGTACTTCAAATTTGGCGGTTTTTTTATATGTGAACTACAAAAATAGTAGATTGTTTTTCTTTTATTTAAGCGACCAAATAATCAAATTCAATTATGTCGACAACCAGAAAAATAGCTCTAAGAGTTTAAAACTTAAATTAACTGAAGGAAAATTCTTAACCATATGAAAAAAAATTGTGTCAAGTGTATGAGGTTTTAAATTTTTACCAAAAATTACAACAAAATTTAAAACTCAAAGAAAAAAAATGATTTCTGGCGTCAGAAAATGCTTTGAATAATGAAATTTCCATTAAGTTAATGAGAATATTTTATCATCTATTATTTTATTTTTATTATTCTTAATAATACCGCTTAATACTCGTATAATAAAGTATAGGCACGAACATTAAATTATGTACATATATAGAAATATATATATATACTATATACTATATATATATATATGTATATATATATATAGCAAATGAAATTTTTCCTCATTAACATATCTATAGCAAATGATATTTTTTCACATCTCATTCATTTTACCAAAAAAGAAAAAAAAAATTATTTCCTTTAAAATTGAATCTAAAGTTTTTCCTTTCAAACTTCAACAAAGTGATATCTCATTTTGATTTATTGTTGACATAAATACACCTGAGGTTACTGTTTCAAATTTGCGTTTTAATTTTTGAATATTTATTCTTCCGAATTGTATATAGTCCCCGTATAATATAAAGGATTTACATAATTTTTTCATCAAGCCTTAAAAATAAAGGCGAAGTGAGAATAATTTTTTCAGACTTTAATAAAACGGAAATAAATGAAGTTGTTAATTGAGTTAAGTTGTTTTACATTCAAATTAATATTTTTAGGTTAATTTATGTGCAACATTATCGTCAACAAAGAAATTTTTTTCTCAAATAATAAACGAGTAGAGTTTATTTGTAATTATAAAAAAATAACAAATATGCTTACCAAATTCCGTTGTTGTTATTTCTGGTCCTAAACTGTATCCGTTTAATATGTCACTGCCACTTTCATCACCAGCTACAATATTGAAACAGAAAAAAACCAAAACTAAAAATAAGGTACACCAACCCCGATGGTCTGGAATCATATGGATTTTAGCACCTTTGGAGCCCCACGTATTGGGGGCTCCATGGGGCATAAAAGCCCCGTTTTGTTTCATGTTGCTATGTCTAACGCCTCATCCATGCTGTGATGGCCTTCAATTGGTACCCTAAAAAAAAAATTGAATTTTATAAATTTTGTACATAAAAATAAGTATAAAAATTTTTGTTTTAGGGAAAGGAGAAGGATTTGTTGTACGTATAATCATAAATTAAAATTAAAATTGAAGGACTATGTTCACATAAAACGTGAGACAAAACAAAAGACCGGCCTACATACAAACAATTACTTGACAGAAAAGCACAATATAAAGGGTCCTCTAGTACAGGTATATTGCATTAAATGTCATGAATTAGATATAGTAATTAAACGTAAGTATAATCTCTTCAACATATATGTACAATCGGGGACATTTTCAATGTTCAAGCTTCAGTTTTCCTTTGAGAAAATTGTTAAAACAATAATTGCATTTCGCATTTTAACTACCCTAATGTACACACCAAAATTGATTTAATAACCAAATTAAACCAAATTATGTCATTAGCCTTCGCTAAAGGCATAAATTCATTGAATTAATTTCTATAGTCAAATCAAGATTTTCAAAATAAAACCATCAATTATTCGATATATGTTCAATAAATTTCGTCTCTTCGTACCATAATTCGTTTACCTACATCCTACATCTACCTATATATAGTTTATTGTCCCATAGGATAATCCGATAAATCTTAAGGTAATCAATATAAGTTAACATCACGAAACTTCCAAATAGGTAGGTAGAAATAAAATTTCATATTAACAACATTCATTAGGTAATCGTATACCAAATCCTAATTTTGTTGAGAATCTGAATAACAAATAAACACAGTTGATCCCTAGAGACAAGGAATTAGACAATATTGACAATAAATTAATTACAAATCAGATTGAATTAAAGCTTTCCGCTTGTATATAATACGTACCTATAGTTAAACTCTGTAAATCTGAATAGACACTATCGTCAATTTTAAATTTAAGGATATAAATCATTTTCTATACATTTCTAACTTATTGCCATTAGCAAGTAAGTTGTAAATTACTTTGATCTATCGTTATATATGGATGTTCAATCATTCAATTCGAATAATTTATTTATGGATATTAATGTAAAAAGGATAAGGATATCCATTACCCTATAGGTCAAACTTGTATATTATGTATGTTTTTGTCGATGATATATATATATGTATATATATATATATATTAGTACCTCCCTTATCTATCTACTTATTTAACATGTATATCTGCTGAAAATAGCCTTGGGATCTTTGATTTGTTGAGTGAGTAAAAGAATATTATTAATAGATCAAGTATTTGTTAACACACGTGTATTTTGAGAATGTATATATTTATGTGATTTCGATTTTTATTTAAGGGATATCTTTTGGACTCTACCCGTATTACAGGTACTTACATATGCTATAGTAATTATAGGAGCTTTGTATTTCCTATACAATTTCTAGATAAAAATAATAACAAACCAATTGGGATAACTCCAAAATACGATAAGATAGTAAAAATTAAATTAAATTTCTGTTTGCACAAATATTAAATGAGTAAATTTCATTAAATTGTGTGGTCCATATACAATCATGTATTATTTATGGAAGATATTTAGTATCTAAACTAAACACTATAACTCAATCCTTAAATCAACGTACCAATTTGTAAATAAAATAGAATTTTTCCCTAAATGTTGATCTACAGAAATTTTGTATTTCGGGGTTTTTTTTAGAAAATGTTAGTTCTGACTTTGAATATGAACAATTGCATAATTCAACCCAGCCTCTTCTCTCCATACAAAATTGTTCCTACCTTTCTATAATGAGAATTTGAAATGTTGTACGTGTGGGTTTGGTTAAAATTGTTGTTATTGTTTAAAATGGGCAAAATCTCTAAATCGCTTTTCCTAAAATTGAAAGGGGGGGGGGAAGGAAAATGTTTTTTTTTTGTACTATTTAAATCAGAAAGGAAAAAGCTTCGTAAAAGAGAATGAGTGAGTGAACTAATAAAAAAGAAGCCTTTTCTTTACGATCTTTTTTCTGTAAAATATTATTTTAGCAATCTGATTTTAAAAAAAAAAAAAAAAAAATATTTTTTAATTTGAATTTCTAGCATTTTTTATAAAAAATTAATACAATATTTGGTTATATTCGGTATATGTGTTTTATTTCAAAACATTTGTTTTTATAGTGATTAGATCAATAACAACAAGTCACTACTGTATTTTAGTAGATATTAAATTCAAGCTTTAAAAATGTGACACAAAGTAAATTTATCTAAAATGAACATTTTCAGTTGATCAGTATTTTCTTATGTGAATAATTTCATATGTTCAATGTATGTTATGTAGAGTGTTGTATGACACAAGAGATGGTTATAAAAAGACAAATCTTTTTCAGCATCTTTATCTTAACCAAGTTAACTTTTCCTATATAAAAGGATTGAAAGCAAATCGATAGTCGTCAATTCTTGCCAAAAAATATAACAAAAGCTCTAGGTACACAAGTATGTTGTTAAGAAAGTGCTTGAGTAAATACAATTTTGTTTATTTAGCAGGTATATGGATGTACAGTACATATACTTTATTTTACCACTTTACCTACATTATTTCATTAATGTCTTTCATATTTTATAACGTTTTTAACTGAGTACATAAAAGTAAAATATTAAGTAAATAGACACTCAAAAAATGTTACCATATGGATACGAATTCGTTGAGTACGAAAACTATATGGACGATATCGAATGCCTGTTCACGAAACGAATGCCTGTTAGAGGGAGAGAATTACTACCGCATCGAACCGGTACTCGGTACCCATCATTGAACGCTTTTTATATTTTCAATATTAAAAGTTCACTTTACCATCTAACAAAAAAAAATGAAATGGATATATAAATGTGAGCTCACAGGAGTTTCCGCATTTAAAATACATTCAGTTACAAAGGTACGATGAAAATTGCGGTAAATCACGGAATATTTGAATATATATTACGACTTCGGTGTCGTGTCTCCAATGCAGTTAAACTATGTGAATTTGTTATGCGAGTGAATATTTATTTTTAATATCTAAAAAGTTAAGCGATAGTAATAATATGAATTTTCCTTCTTACATTCGTCTGTATTTAGATTTTTCTTTCTAAGTTAGGTATGGAGTGAAACGAAAGTATAATCGTTATTTTATAAATGGATTATAAAAATAATATCTACCATATTATTTTGGGGAATTTTTTTTTTTTTTCTAAAAGTGTACTTAATATAATGAGAAATAGTAGGTACGCGTTTTATGTTTGAATTAATTAAAATAAGTAAGTTTCCTCACCTTAATATTTAGAATACACAAATTTTATCGAAAAAAAAAACATTTTTATTGGTCGTAAATTGCTTCATATAATAACTGAAATGAAAAAGTAAAGGAAATTATTTTCTCTCTATTCCGATATACGCGAAACAAAAGAAGCAACGAATAAAGTTTTTCAAGACCATTAAAAACTTAAGTAAAACAATATCCTGCTATAAAGTAATAGTAGTTCCTTTTTGTTTTTATAAATTTATTTATATCTTGTGACCTAAATCAGTTAAATTTAGCATTTCTTTTTGAAAAAAAATATTACAAAACACTTAGAAAGTTAATTTAGTATAAAAGCAAATTTTTCATGTGGTATGCCAGGAAAATGCTCTTCTAAAAATAATAATTTATAATTGTACCAATTTTACACTAAGCAATTAACTATTCTACTTGTTAAATTTAAAATATACTTTTAAATCGATATTGCATGCAGGTATAAGTATAATAGTACTGAAATAGTCTTTCGATCTTCTTTTTTTGTTCAGGGGGTCATTCATTGGAATTTATTTCCTTTCATTGCAGTAATACTATGTGGATTATTAGTTGCGTATATAGTATGGGCTGTGTGCTTAAATGGTGGGTGTGTTGGCTCATGTGATTGGTGTATGTACTGAGTGGTTTATAATATATAGCAAAATTAAGAACAAAAATCATAATATCCTCATCCTTCTATGTGCAAATTTGTCTGTCCACAAGTGGTTTGATTATTACGGTTTGCAGAGCGGATTCAACAATCTCAACTCAATTCAGTTTTAAATGGATTTTTTAGTTTTTATATGAAAAAAAAACGAAGAAAAATAAACAAATGGGACTGACCCGTGATTTAAGATATAAATTTGTAGCCTCAACACAATCAGTAATTAAAGTTTTTTTTGTCGTAGAAACTCAATAATATAATAATAATAATATGGGTTGAGTAGACCTAAATGAGCTTTAAGCTGTAAGAGAATATTTTTATTGGTGGGGTGGTTGAGTGGCAGTTACTTTTATGAACATTTTTAATACCTTTATAAAAATATGATATTTGTTAGAAGCATTACTTACACTTAGATATTACTTTAGCACAGTATTAATTTTATCTGATGGCTTAATTACGAACCATTCCAGCAAATTTATATATATAAGAATTTCAAAGCGATGTGAAGGAGAAATATTTAAGAAAAAAATATTTCAATTTTATGGAATATACTTGAGGTAAAAAAAAAAAAATTGTAAAGAAAAATCTAATTACCCAATCTAATTATTCCCACGTTAGAAATCACTGTCATATATATAATAGCTAATAAATCATAAAAATTATGCTTTGTTCATGTAGAAAAGTTAATAATATTATAAATATTGAACGGCTAATATAGAATATTAAAGGATAAAAGCTTTTCATTGTATGTAGGTCTGTATATTGGAATACAATTTGTAAATATAGATATATACATAACACATATACGAATATTCGTACATAACAAAAAAAAGGAAAATTACGCTTTTATTTCCACATAATTAATTACGAATTAATGAATTGAATTAACTTTGCGTATACAAAAAAAAAAAATAACGTATCGAAATTGAAATAAGAAATATCGAAAATCAAAAGATATTTCTTTAACAACAACAAAATTGCCAATTGAAAAATGATGATATCGATGGTAGATAAGATATCACCTTTTTTTATGTAGGAAAAGCTTTATCTATAATTGATATGAATGATTTTTGGTAGAACGTTGTTGAAGAAAATTGATAGTTATTCTTTTCGTAGTGGAATTGGAGTTATTAAATCAAATTTGTATAACTGTCAACAAAAATGGTCAATCTCGTCATCAGTACCTATAGCCCTAGCCCAGAGTATATATTCCAATGAATTCTTTTGTATTTTATTTTAAATAAGTACTCGATATTTCTATACGTCAATAAAGTAGCTTGTACTATAGTATTAATATTAAGTTAAGTGACGAAGTTTCAATTTCGTTTAAAATAGTGATTATTAGCTTGTACTTATGTTGACGTATGTATATAAAAACATAATAATTATGTTTATATATGTATATTAAAACATTTTTAATTAAATTTATTAAATGTAAGTATGTATAATACTGATAAAAAGTATTTATAATCTAAAATATTCATCCCTATAGGCACCATTATCAAGGTGTTTTCGTTGTTTGCACTTTACTTAAATACGCAATTAACATTGAGTTTAGAGGTGTGTATTTTTACTACATAATTATATACATACATACATACAAGTATAAATATATCTAAAAATTGTATTTATACAATACAAATAAGTACGTCATTTTATTTTACTAATTATACAATTTTTAATTGAAAATTTGTTTGCATTTTTCCATTCGAAATTAGTTGAATAGGCAATTAGCGTACAGTTTGCTTTTCATTGTCATAACATACAAATTATTCAAATATGTATATAAATTTCCATTAAATTTTAATGAAAATCACCAATTTTTTTTTTTTTTAATTTCCTCTATTAAATCGGATAATCAATATAGTTACAGGAATAAATAAGTTACTATTATTCTACGTGCAATGTGCATATATGGCAAAAATTATTTGGATCGAGTGTAAAGAGAAAAGTCATGATTTTTTTAAATTAAATGTAAACAGAGTTTTTTGTAACTGAAGTTGTTTTGTTTTATATGGAAAAAAAAAGATAGTATAAATGAACCATCATATTTCCTGTCTTTTTTTCTATTCGTACAAGTATTTTATTAATTAAATACCTTAAATATTCGCGTAAATTTGCACACAAAATCGTAACCACAAGTACCGTAGAGTCCCAAATAGTGGGTAATACTGGTATACTATTATTTAAAATGTGCCAAATAGTATATCATGGGCACACTATTTGGATCTAATCTCATTATTGCCATGAATCACCAAGAAATTGCCGTGAACCAAGAAAAAACCGGGGATCTAGTGATCAATACAATTCCGAAAATCTGGCGTTTGAAAATGAGGAACAACAATTTTAAGTTACTTTGGTATTGTGCGAAAATTTTCCCGAATATTTTAGAACCATTCAACGTATTTGTACAGTATATGAAGATAAATTATAACATAAATATGTATTTTAATTAGAATTAACATACTGAATATGTAATTAATATATATGTTAATAATGAACATACATCTATAGTATAGACATCGTATATAGAAGATATATGTATACTTGTAGGCATTAAATAGATCAAGTAAGTATTATTTATTTAAAATTATTAATAAATAAGTTTAAGAGTTTGAAGATTTTCATCAGTTAAAAGGTCGAATTAAAATTAAAAAGATGAAAAATACGCATGACAAAGAGAAAAACTTTAACATCGATGTTTCACATTTGACTGACCGAAAAATTGCAATCCATTCGAAAATAGATTGTTGAGAAAATTTCAAATAAGCTACAATTATAGCAGTCAAGAAAATTTCAATATTTTATAAAGAAATAGTTCTATTATACACAACATATATGGAAACTCCTACTAGAAATAGAATTAGAGATACCAACCGTTGTTTCATAAAATAAAATAAAATTTCTCCACATATTAATTGAATACGTTCGTCATTCTAGAGAAACCAGAGAAACATCTACATTAAATTCCCCAAGATCTAACTATAAAATAACTTTAAATCCTAAAGGATAGGATATATTCATACTTTACAGTAGTAGAAAGAATTTTGTTTGGAATACAGGAAGATATAGGCCACTATAATACAGATCGGTTTGTTTAATATATTTTTGTTTTAATTTTCCAGAATTATCTACTAAAAACAATTGTTGTTGCTAATTTTCTGTTCAAAAAAAACTTTTAACAAATTTCGCGCACCATTAGGGAACGTCGAAAAAATAAAAATTCTTTCGCTTCAATACACTATAGATTATGTACGTCTACATCTACACGGAGTTATTATACAATTACAAATTTAATAAACAGCAAAATCAAAGGAAGAGTGAATGGTGTGAAAATAAATTTTACTCCCAGATCCAATTAATTTGCAATATTGATTTTAGAAAAACATATACATAAATAGTCTAACTCTATGTATGTATGTATATAAATATTTGCTATTAATATTTATTAATTGGGTTATTCTCATTATATTATATTGTCTCATATATCATTCAACAAAATCAACTCGTAATTCCGATGGTTTTATGGGAAGGAGGAGGTGTATATTATATAGAGGTCTGTCTGATGAATGCTATTACAGTAAATTAGTAAATATCGTGTCGAGAATTCTAAAGTTAATTACAGATATTCAGTTCAGACACTTTAACAATGACTTTAAGTCACATACGGTGAATTTTAGTTGATAATAATTAGCATGGCTCATGCATGATTTCGTTATTGATTTCGATGACAATATACAATTTTGTTTTGGTATAGGGTAAAGTTAGGCAAAATAAAGCATACAATTTGTATTGTTTTAAGAGCATACATAAGTATACAATTTATACAATTTGTTGACCAACACATATATATTTGGTTAAGAATTGAAATAAATAGAATTCAAGAGCAAAAAACTTACGGACTTTTACGTCATCAATCAATGGAAACAATCGAAGGTACGTATGAAAATATGTCTTTCTTTAAACGGCGCCGTTTGATCAGTGAGTAAGTCATACAGGCCATACTGAAACACAATGCAAAATGAACGAATTTTTCACCCAAGGCAGGTGGTTCGAATTCTACCTTATATATGAGTAGATCATCTTCCATAATAGCACATCTAGAATACTATTCACGATTGAAAATGAAATAACATATGAACAAATTAATAAACTTCCTATATGGAATGCGATAAGACCTACTTACATTAGTATAAGATATGTTATGTATAGATGTTCTCACGGTTAAAAGGAATAGATGATGAAAAATATGTGAAATATTGCACGAATATCATATACAAAAATCTTTCTATATTATAGCAAACAGACCCACCCACCCACAGTTTATATTTTATATTGCAATCACGCTTGACTGGGTTTAGCAGCAAAGTCTAGTTGCTTAGAAAACATCTCTTATGTTACTCATTTTTAATAGAAGTTTTTTAATGTTTTTATGAAGTATTCAGCATGGATGATGGCGTTAGGTATGTTAAAAGCAAGTACATATATTTAAATAAATATAAAAGTGGAACATATACATACATACATATGTACATCGATATATGTACATATAATATATGAAAGTAAGTGCATTTGGTCTATGAATGTGCTATTTTTAAACTGGTTCTAACCAATTATTCAGTAAAAAGTGTAATATTTTACAAAAAATGTTTGAATACCATTGATAGTTTGATAAGCGTGTCGTTTTACTCTTAATTACCCTTTAAAAAAAACTAAAAGAAAAATGATATCAAACAACATAGTATTAATTATAAAAAGGATCTAATTTATTCACAAAAAAAGAAATCAAAATTTGACTGAAATGAAAATGTCAATGGATATTATGTTGCTTTTCTTAATTAGGAAAGGTGCTTAACAATAAACGGGTTTGAAAAAGATGATATCATGATATCAACGTGGGTGTTAGACGATGTTTCCATTATGAAAAAAAGGCTTTTTAAAGGTGTGCATGTTATTTTTAACCGTCCACAAGACTTTTTTTTATATTTCCTAGTTTGGTACATAATTAAATGCCTGAATTTTTTGTTTATACCATAATAAATTTAATCAATGTGTTACATCTATACTATTAAAAGTTATTTTTTTATACTAAAATGCTAATACGATGTGCATAGAGTTGTTATATATTTTTAGACGAGAGAAAATTTTTGGAAAATCAATATAAGATCGTTTTGTTTATCAGAGAAAATGTATATTTACTTATCTTTGCCCAAATAATCTGAATAGATTTCTAACAAACTATTTCTAAGTTTACCTCAAAAATTACTTCAAATAAATGTCAAAGCTTAATCTTAAACGCGACGAACGAATATCTGTATTTTGACAACGAATATTATAGGAAGCTTTTGCAGATCTAATAATAAAATTTTTCATTATATCAAATTATGGAATGCAATTTTTAGGTTAAAGGAATTATTAACAAACAAAAAATTGTTATTTATATTTTTTTTCCACCATCAAGTATTTGTATTTGATAGGTTTGTGAAATATGTAATTACAATTGTAATAATTATTATTTTATCGACAAAATCTATAACTTTGATCTTCAATCATATATAATAACTTTGCTGACATCTATGTACGTACAACGTACATACATAATTATACAATCGGCATACAATAACTAGAAATTATTGCAATTAACTATGCTGAAAGTACAAATCAAATGCATTTAATATTAAATAATGATAAGTATCGTTTCAAATTATATATTAAAAAAAACTTAATTGACGTTATCATCAAACGTAATTGTTGATATAAATAAATGTACATATACGATGACGCCGACAATCCCTGTATTAATATTTATACTACAACAACAGCAACAACAAAAAATGCATTATAAAATATTGCATGAAAATAAATTATAACTGGCGACGAAGTAGGCGACGGTTCATTATACATTTATAGATCGAGAGCTATTGAAATAATAACAATAACGACGATTGGCACCACAAGTATACATAGTCGTACTCTTGTGACGTGTACTCAAATGAATCTAGGAAACCGAAAATGTACAGTTTTGTACTTGAACTAAATATTAATGCATGAAATTGTGTTCTGCACATTCATACAAACTCTATTTACTGTACAAATGAAATGAACTATGCAAAAGTGCAATGTGTCTTTTATGGATACACGGACACGGACATACATATAATAAAAACGATAAAGCTTTTATGGGCCCCTGGCGAACATTATTAGGTGAACTTTTAGTTTATCATTAAAAGTATATCGAAATATGCAAATTATACATTGCAAATGTGTATGTTGTGATTTTCATTATTATATACGATTGTACATGTGTACATAGAAACACGACACCTCTCTCTGGATGAACTCGCACTAAATCAATAAAAGTTTTCATCTGCATCACGAAAACAGAGAATATTGTGTATGGTATGTAAATATGTTCACTACAATTTTTTTTTTTTTGTTTCCCCCTCACATGTAATGTAATTAAAGGTTCTTTTTAAGGACACGAAAGCTTCCATGTTCAGTTTAAATAGTAGTGAACCTAACGTATAACCATATATATATATACCTATACATTGTATACACATCCATAGCATGGGGCAGTCAGCAGGTTAATAACGGAACATACTTATTCATTTAATATTTAAAATAAAAATGTCGTTTGTGATAATGTAAATAAATTCATTTCATTTAAGCACGTTATAATGTGGTGCCTTTTATTCGTTCAGGAAAAAAAGGGGGAGGGAGTAGCGTTAAAAAAAACCTAACTAAACACATATCCACACACACATACACACCTTAGTTAATTATGTCGTTTCCTTAGTAATGACTCCACAATGTACTATTTATGTGTCGTTTCGACTATCACATTTTAATTAAGAATTTCTTCTGATTAGCCTTTTTATTCCAATTGATAGAGCCACCAATTATGATATAGCCAAATCAAATAATCCAACAATCACTTCACTTTGGGTCTTATCGGAAAAAGAAAGAAAAAAAAAACGGCAAATAGAAGATCCTAAAAATAAATTTCCCGTTCACTATAAATATTGACAGATATCAAATCGAACACGAGACCAACACACACCACTGACTATTTGTATTTATAAATACGCAAGGTAAAGAATGTCCTCAAAAATTTAAAAGAAAATATAATTTTTGATTGAAACGAAAAATGACACGCACGTGGATTGATTTTTTTATACGTCTGAAATGTAAGAAAATTGAAGTTTAACTGCCACAGTCATATCGCCCCATATATCGTTATACTGCCAAATGGAAAATACTGCAGAGAAAGCTGTCTCCGCGCGTGCGCACTAGTTAACATTTTCCAATTTTCACAAAGCTTTTTTTTTTTTGTTTTATAATACTACTGTACCGATTGACGTTTTAAATGTGTGGCGATGGCCGTGATGTGCGGTTTTTTCTTCTTCTTCTTCTTTCATTTTATTCTTTTTTTTTTTTGGGCATCGTTATTGGTGTAGTGTGTCGTACATGTATATATGAAGACGGGGAATGCCCGTCCATGATACCATGTAAGTTAAGTTGAAGTTGGTGAACTTCTAAAAAAAAGTTTTCTCCGTGAATTGAAATAAGGTAAACACATCGTCGTCGTATATGTGTTCTATTGACATGGTTTGTGGTGGTGCATTGAGGGCATTTTGTGCTGAATATTAACAAAACCGGGTAATAAGTCGTGCTAAGAATTTTTTATTAACATTTTAAAGCACATGCCATATGTACCACAAATAAATTAATCTCTTAACAATAAAAACAACAAAGGATTTCTCTTGGAAACATGAAAATTAATTATGAAGACAAAAGTTTTGTATATTTCAATGCATTTTTGGTTGACTTAAACCGCATATGGAAGTTTTAGGTCACCACAACGCCAACGTAACAAACTTTGCGAAAATTTAAAGCCGTAACATACTATTATAGAGAAAACACAGATTTGTGGTTTTTTTTTCGCATATAAAACTAAAATTTAATATTAATTATAAAAACCAGGATAGCAAAGGAAGACTTAATGGAACTTATAAGGTACTTGAAAAGCGGTATATGTTCTGAATTAAACTTTTTAAATTTTATGCACAAAAAGTGGAAAAACTTTTAAACTGGGGTTTAGTTTGACGAAAAACGAAACTTTTTCGTATATATTTTCAGGTAAAACTTATAAGAACGTCATTTCAGAATGTAAAGATCATATTTACTTTTTTTTTTTAATGACAAAATCTTGTAAACTCTTATTTGGTGCTATTGAGAATTTAATAAAAAATTATTTACCTTCCGAAGAAAGTCTTCATTTGTTAACTAGACTTTTGATGTACGTCTTTTTGTGGACATTATTGGAACGATGGGAACATCAATATACTAAAAAAAAAATATTATGTCTGTGGATGTTCTAGAAATAGCATAGAAATACAAATGTCATACAATTGTACAGACTAAAGCACACTAACATTAGTGACAATTAAAAAGCAGACCAACAGGCCCATTAGGGATGCTTTAAAAACCACATATGTATTGAACCAATTTTAAGCAGTAGTAATAAATGTAAGTTCTTGTCAAATAAAATCTTTGAAGCAACAATAACGAATGGTGACCAATCCAAAAATGTTTCTGAAAACAAGCAAAATCATAAATCCCTATACAAATCGACTGTCTACATATTTTTGCTCGACCCTGTCAATTGACATTCATCAGTAAATAGTGGTAGAAAGTTTTTTGATTAGTATATGAAACACTATAATTTCCAAAATTATTAACTGCCTACAGTCAGGTTGCACGAACTTTCAACTCTCAATATTATTACCAACTTTATACATACCGATTCGTGTAAATTACTTTCAAAAATTATGGTATAGGTTCGCAAAATTTACTATAATTAGGGAATAGACCATAAATGCGCGTGCGGATAGTTGGGAGTTGCGCTTTATTAGATAAGAAATAGTTTAAATACAATTTTAAAATTATGTCGCAAGGAATTTAGTTATTCATTTCATGAAAAATGCACATACGACAGTATTTTATGAATATTTTTGTACAATCTGGGACTAAATTCTCATATGTAAATTAAGACATATGACATTCAGCATCTTTAATATTTTTTGGTATAGGTACGCGTACGACACAACTAATAACATCTTCTTTATTCACAGAATCACTCAAAAAGATTTATTAACTTTTTCGGTTAAACTTTTCTTTACGCACCTAAAATAAAGAATCAAGAAAAAAAAAGCTAAAATTTATTGTCAGCAATATTAGGTCTGTTTTAAAGTTATACCAACTTATTCTGTCTCTGTGTGACAGTTGACAGATATGGATGGATAACACTCCATAAAGATTTAATCAAGGCTAAAAGCATACATCTTTTTGTGATTTAACCGGTTGCTTTGTATAAGGAAACTTTTGTGAAGGTATGAAATAGAAAAAAGTTTTGTTTTTTTTTCGATTATTGAATAAAGGCGTCGACAAGGTGTTGTGTTGTGAGTAAATTGTAAAATAATTTGGGCAAAATTAACTTTTTTGTGTATGTACATTTTACACACGAAAAGGATATACGTTTGTAGACAGGCATATACATACATATATACGCCAACCAATGTACACGTACATTTATGGGAAGGTGAAAAGTTAAATAAAAATCAACAAAAAGTATATTGTGGAAGAGGGGAAAATAATTATTTCATTGTTTGCAACATGTTTGCTGTTAACCTCGCCGTTTTCGAAGTATATTTTGGTGTACTTTGGTATGTATGGTTCGTATTATATGTAATTTTCGGGATTTTCGGGGTGAAATAAATAACAATCCAGTTGATTTATATTTTGATTTTAACGCCTCCGTATAAATATTACATGTACATTGTACATATGTACAAATAATATATACATAAAGATAGATCTATAGTTGTTGGAAGGAAAGTATTTTGGAAAAACTGCGTATAATTACAACAAAATTCCAATTTTCGTGTTAGTTGTTTTTGCCGTAATCTACTTCTTGTATAATTAACGTAGTTTTTCTTATCATGCATCGTAATAAATCATGGAAATGTTACTTGGGGAGTTTTATAGAAAAAAATCATAGTCACTCCACCATCAAAAAGGCAACACACAGTTACCTACCGACAAAGTTAAATAAAACAAAACAATTTTTCTTTCTTCTCTGCATAAAATATTTAAAAGAAATGTCCAAAAGTTTTGTTTTTCATGAATTCATTTTTTTATTTTTTTTTATTTTGGGTGTGGGAATCAAGATAAGTCATTAGCCGAATTATATTACGAATACTTGTAGTTTTTGCAAGTCACATGTATCTAAGCTAAGTGAAAAACATTCAACTCATCAATAGCCATAGGTAGAATAAATCTCGATAGATATGTATGTATAGGAAATAAAATAAGATTTCCGGCCGAAAAACATATCGGGATGTGATCTTTTTATTTTGTTTACATATATCATTGTTTTGATAAAACAGAACTCACATTAAGTGAATTAATGTCTGATATACGGGCAATCTATGGAGTATAACATTTCTTTTAGTTTCCAATAATTATTATCGGAACTTCTGATAGATAATAGTTTTGACCTTTAGATGGAGTGATGATCTGATGGCGAGCTATAGCTTTTGACATTCTAGCGAAACTATGATATAATAATGTTAGAAAACGTCAACACAGGGTGTCACACCGCCAACGAAAGGTAGTGTATCGAAGGGTGGCTATTCTCAATACCAACTGAGGCATCTCCCGAACGGTAAACAGTAGAATGGTGTGGTTACGTTTGCATGTTTTTTGTAAGAGACTACAGGGACGTCAATGTATTTATGTAATGTGGGTTGGTATAATGAAGTAATACCGATAATTTTCAAGTTCGCAGTTTTGGACCGTCATGCTAAGTATGCGTTAAAAGAATGGCTTAAGTGTGCCGGTATAGTTTTTATAGCTATGGAAAAGATATTTTCATTCATTACGGACAAAAAAAAAACATTTACTCATATTTTTGGTATAATTTAAAAGTAAAACTCGATAAGTTTGCGATCAGCACCACTCGTAGGTGTTAGCGGTTCATTTATATTATAGCGATAAAAAGCATTACTTAAGTACCAAAGTAGTATTTATTGCAACCGTATCGATAAAATACAAAAATTATGAGACAGTTCATGTTACAAATATCAAGTATACAATATTCCAACAAAATTTATAAAATATGTCCCCACTAATCTCCCACTAAACCAGATCAGATATGATTGAATTGCATGCCATAAAATATGTTAAAAGATCTGACAATTATATTGAGAAAATTTAGTTCGTTTTTGTGATTTGTATAAAAAAGGTCGATACCACACACATAATCATTTACCTTTACCTTTCGTTATATAGTTTAAAGGTAAAAGTTGTCACTAATCAACATTAAGTTCAAAACGTTCGATATCGATTTTATATAAATTGTGTACAATTATGTGGTGGCATAGTGTATTTGTCATTTGTGGTTTTCTAGCATTAATAGAAGCATTTCCCGATGGAGCACCCGCCGATACCTGTGTCAAAGAACGTGCTAATCAACCTAATCACGGAGCGTCTAGAACACAGCCACTTCATACATTTCCATATGATGTACATGCAACAACGGATTCGTATCAACCAGGACAACAAATAGAAGGTTTAATGTTACAAATATGTGTGTTGGGCTAATTTAAATAAATTGAATTTCGTTATATATGTAATTGCAGTGACTATTAAGGGGCAGGATCATTTTCGTGGATTCTTTATTCAAGCTCGTGATGCCGATACAAATCAATGGATTGGTACATGGCAGCAGACTGCCAATACAAAAGCTATACCGGAATGTTCAGCAGTTACACACTCTGATCCGAAGGACAAAGAGGCAGCCACATTTATCTGGAATGCTCCACATAGTAAAAGTGGACGAGTATATTTTACGTAAGTACCTAAGTATATTACTTATTATAGTACTTATTATATATTATATCGATTTTTGTATTGGGTCTTTTACCATAAACTTTCAAGTTATAATTACTAGTCGTTGTAGATGTCTTATACAAATTAATGTTGATGTACCCTTTTAAGGCGATAAATTCGTTTAAACATGAATGATGAGAAAATGTAGTTCATTTCTATATTAGTTTTGAAAAATGTTCATTCATTGTGTTGGTTAACAAAATATTATTATAATTATAGTTAATGGCAGCTAAAGTAATTTAAGTGCAATTAGTGACAATTGTCACGAAACGAATCTATTTAAATCAGGGAGACAGTATTAGACATATTTTTTCATTACAAATGTTGATTGGATATCTAAACTGATAATATTAAATTGTTATGCTGTAGGTATATGTATAGATAGGCAGAAGATTACGAAAACGAGTTTCATTTATATAATTGTTAGATTTCTAGCATCGATTGAGACAAAAATTGATCGAGAAAAGTAGAAATCGATATATTTTCGTAATAAAGCCTATAGCATTGAATTTGATTGGATCGATTGTAATTGACAGTATACATAATCGGAATAATTTAAATCAATGCAATCCATATTGTCGTTTATCGAGAAATTGTGCATTACCTGCTGAATCCACAATTTTGGATCCATTTAATTTTATGACTGAATATCGCAACTTTGGTTAGTCCATATTAAACAATATTAGTCTAGGATTGAAAACGAAATTGAATACAAATAATTTTAAGTTCAAACGTTTATGAATTTTTTTGAAATATTATAGTTAACTGTTGTTCTACAAAAAATGCTATAGATACTATACATACATACCTATAAGAGAAAATGGTATCGATTATTTATACAAATTCGTAATACATAATAGACCCCCTGTGCGGAATTTAACTTACACTTTATCCTAATAATAAAGTTAGAAGCTATTTCAGAACATTAGCACTAAATTATCGAGACAAAAAATAAATTTCAGTAATATACGAAAATTCCAAGAAATACGGGATATCTTACAGTATAGAACAATATTGATTTTTTTTTTTTTTAAGAAAATTGTCAGTAAAGTATCAACCTTTATCCTCCATCAATTGCTTGACAGCATTTGACAACAATTTTGCAAGGGGGTTAAAGTTAGCAATTGGAGTGGATCAGTTAAAATGAATTTGTTTACATTATTTTTGAATATTTGAGGATTATAAGTATCCGAAAATACATAGTTGTGTAGTGAATTTCAAATTCTATGTAGAAATATTTTAAATATAAGAACTATTAATGGTGGAAACTGCAGAAATAAAGACTGACTGAAAATCTATTCAAATTGGCCACTTAACGCGAATATCTGGCGAATATTTTAAAAGAAACTAGGTTGGTTCGTACAAATTATTTCCAAGAACATTGAATGCTAATTAAAATTAAATATTTTTTTAAATCTAAAAATACTAAGGAGAACCTGTACTTGAAGTAGGTACTTTATTTATTTAATTTATAGATAATTATTTATTACATAATCATGGCTATTCCCGTAAATTGTTGTTAAATTTATCAACAAAATGCTAAGGCAAAAACACGCACAACAATTTAAGGAACTGTCTTTAGTTAACATTAAATTGGTATTCCGGTAA